>VZTL01036280.1:252248-268406 GCA_013400535.1 Scopus umbretta
TTTTTTTTTTGCATAAGGTCAACCTTTCAAAGGTTAATACAATTTTGGTAAATATAAACAGGCTTCGCAGTTTATCTTGCTACACGTACTGCTGTTACTTGGAAACCATTTGCAGAGAGGTTAATTCAGGCCACACGTCTCCGAAGCACACGCTGTGCTCCCTGGGCACATCACCGAGCCAAGCACAACTGCTGTGGCACAGGCGGGGAAGGTAAGGGCTGTCTGCTGGGAGCCTTGCACAGAAATAACCAGCGTGGAGCAGCGCACGGGAAAGGTTGCTCTTGCATCATGCCAACCCTCCTTCATCACCCTCCTTGGCAGCCTGAATCCTTGCAGCTCCCTGTCTGTGGCTTGCTCTGGCACAAGAAAAGCATCAGGGATGGAGACCTGAACTGCGCAACCTCCACGGGGTGAAGAAATCGGGCAGTTCACAGTCAGAAGAAATGGAGGCTCCTTAGATAAAGCAACAGTGACTCTTGTGGACAGTTTTAAGTATTGCTGGGCTGGCACATCACACACCATGCTGGGTCGGGAGGACATGCGAGTTCCCTGCCATGTCCTCGGCAGTGCCCCATGCAGCTGCTAAGGCAGGGCAGGGGCTGGCTGGGATGGACCCAGCAAGACAGGGAGCCCGCCCAGCTTCTGGCAAGCTGGTGTTCGGGGACTGCCAGATGGCACATCCCCATCCTTGTGGTCAACAATTCATCTAATCACCACTGGACTCCATCCGTATTTCCGCCCTCCCCACAGCCGTGGGCTCCACAGCTCCCTGGTGTACCTGCAGGGAAATACCTTTTTTCTGGTGGGCTCTCAGCTTCACGTGGTGTACCCCAGCACTGGCTGCAAATGTCATGGTCAATACACATATTTCCCACTCACCTACTTCAGTTCAGCCCCAGTTTAATGCTTCCCTCTGAAGACAGCTCTTCTCCAAGGTGAGGACACCACGCCCAGTTACCTTCTCCATGCCAAAAGCTATTCCAGCCCTTTGGTCACCAGAGGAGCTTTTCCTGCACCTTCTCTGCTCCTCTGCAGGGAGCAGGGAGACCAGCCAGTGTGGGTCACGCAACCACCACAGCCTTCTCCAGAGAGACACTGACCTTGTGAGCTTCTGCAGACCCCAGGCACAGAGTCACCTCCAGCCCCAAAATGGGGGCTCTCAGCTACACTCAGGGAGATGCAGCCTCATGCGAGGAGCTCAGAGCTTCTGCTCCTCTCAACTGCTCTGCAAACGCCTCAAGGATTTCTGTCCTTGTTGCTGGTAAACTAACCCAGTGACCATCTTCCATCATCCCTGCAGGGCGAAGGTAAGCGGAGCCTGCTGTCAAGTCTCTGGATGATTCAGGGTTTTTACCGCATCAGAGGCCCATTTGTTTGTAGTCCGGGGTGGCAGAGGCTCTCAGGAGCAGCAGGTCCCCTGCTTTAGGGACCACGTATCAACTGGATGAGTGCAGCAAGAGCCCCAGTACCAGGCAGCAGCCTGAAATGGGGCATGACCCAGGCAGGGAGCCTGGGGCAGCCCCACCAGTGCCCAGCACTTCCCCACAAGCACTGGCAGGCAGGAGGAGGAAACAAAGATCAAACAAGGCAAACCAAACTCAAAACTTGATGTTTGATTGTCACCTGCCACCAGCACAGGAAGCAGGATTCAAACACTAGCTATAATTTTGGGTGTGATTCTGCAAGAGCTTTTCATCCTTGCATAATGTGCCCTCGTCCCACAGCCCCACTGACCTAACTGGTGAGCCCCACAGCTGAGTGTCGTTCTCAGAGCCAACTTCCAAGCAAACCATCAGCAAACCACCAAGTACCCAAGTGAAGTACATCTCCCACTCCGAGCAAAGCAAAGGGAGCCCTGTGGGAGCAACTGCTTCCACCTTAACTGCCTTGGCGCAAGGTTGGGTTTTTTTGAGGCTTTCACAATAGAGCCAGTCAAGGAGAGAACCATAACTCTTGACTTTTGAGTTACTTGGCTCAGGTCCACGTGAATGACTTGGCTACAATCCTTCCGGAAGCTGCAATCTTAAAAGGATGTGCGCGTACGCATGCGCATCAGTGCTAGTGTGTACACATGTGTGGACACTGCCAAAGCCCTGGGATAAGACTCCCAAGGATACAAAGAGCCGATGCACTGCAGCACACCTGGCCGAGCCTGCCCGCAGAGACCTTCAGCCGGTCCAAGACGAGATGAAAGGAAGTTTGCTATGTGATCAAAACTAATCAGGGGTATTTAATTACACAGGAACGCCTTTCATCAAACAGCCAGTGCAAACAAAGTAGGAATCAAGCCTGCAAAGAGCGATGGGAAGGAGGCAGCGAGCAGCTGGCAAAGCCATCGTACAGCGAGATTGATCATGCAGGCGAGGGCTGGAAACGGAGGAGCCTCCTGGCAACTCCAGCCAAACAAAGCGCTGCCAGTGAGACTGGAGATCTGCGAACC
This sequence comes from Scopus umbretta, assembly GCA_013400535.1. Classification (NCBI taxonomy): domain Eukaryota; kingdom Metazoa; phylum Chordata; class Aves; order Pelecaniformes; family Scopidae; genus Scopus; species Scopus umbretta. The sequence goes on from VZTL01036280.1 coordinate 254,689, forward strand.
ACAGGACCCGAGGAGCACAGCAAGAACACTGCAAGGTGAAACCAGCCGAGAGGCAAGAGAGAGCGTACAGAAACGGCTGTGTCCTCCCAGGTACGCCTGCTCCTATGCATTGCTGATGCCAGGATCCCAAGCCGCAGCTCAGGGCAGCCACCGATTCCCTACCCCTCTAGCTGCAAGACGACCTGCAGAGAGGGCAGGGAGCAGGTCATCCTGTTCATGGGTCATTGCACTCATCCATTTCCTTGCTCTGAAATGGCCGGAGCACACAGCTCCAGCTGGTAATACGCTGTAACCTATTAACCCCAAGGCAGGGCACATTCCTGGAAAGCCAGCTGTTTGGAGCAGTTTCCTTGCAATATTCAGAAACGCTTTCTGGGGAAGAAAAGCGAAGCTGATCTTTAGTTAACTTACCCCAGGGCCCTTGAGCATTGGGGTGGACTAAACCCCCAGCACCATTAGTGCCTCTGAGAATGGAGTGGCAGAGGTTCATAACTCTGGACATACAGTTGGCCAGGCTGTGTTTGTGCCCAGAAACAACACTCAAGAGAAAGAAACCATCCAGAGGTCTCCCAGCTTCTCAAATCACGTCCTCTGCAGGTCCAAAATGCATTCAGCTTTGGAGGTCCAAAGTCATTGTTATAATTCACGAAAAAGTTTGCGCTGTTAATTCACCTGGTGGTTCACACACTGAGGCCAGCGAGATGCTTGTGCTCCGAGGAGGAGATGCCTTGGCAAACACGGGCGCCTAGTAATCAGAACCCGCCCTGGTCAGACCCCCAGTGCAGCCTGTCCAGGTCCCCGAGGTGCCTTCGCCTTGTGAAGATGTTCCCACTGAGATGCTGAAATGATTCCCTTGGGCAGCAGTTACATCCACAACCACAATTTTTACACATCAGATGGGAAATTTGTGCCCATCCCCGTTAGCACCTACGAGCTTGGGACCAAAATGAGACAAACGCAAGTGCAGAAGCACTTCTGGCCATCAGTCAGGCACCTGTCCTATGCTTTTGCTGTCCCTTGAAGCCCAAGCTGACATTGCAAGCCCAAGAGCTGCAAGGCAGCCCACCCAAAACCCGGACTTAGCTTTTCACTGCCAAGAGAAAGAAGCAGAAGGTTGCAGTGTGTGTCTCCATCATTTACTAATTCATCACAAGGTAATACTTCTACCCTAGTGCATGCCAATAGAGAATAAAAGAGATGAGAAACCTTGAATGGGATGAATGGAGAGCTGCTAGGTGAATTTATAATGAGGAAAATGTCTACAAGCGCTAATAAAGAGACCTGAAAGAAAAATGCATTAGTAATGACAGGGTTTGGAAGAACATTTGTGTTACATGTCAAGCTTCGACTATGAATTTAGAGGCAATCCAGTGCTACTAAAACCCCTAAACAGCCAATAATGAAAAGATGACTTAAATTTTCCAAAGTGACAAGTGATTTAGAAAGCCATAGATGTTAGATTTTCAGAAGAAAGCCATTCTGCAATTTTGGGAGAAAGCGGCAAGCTGGGGTAGGGGGGGCATTTCAACAAGAAAAAGATTCAGAAGCCCCTAAACCTCTCTGAAAATCCCGACTTCAGGTTTTGATTCTGCAGAGACAAAGTTTCCAAACCCCCAGAAAAGCTATCAGCTGCAGACAGCAACCCAGATGTGCAAATATTAACAGTACACACAGCTTTGCTGCTGCTGGATCTGGACATGCAAGGAAACCAGAATCACACCAAGCTCTTGATCTGTTTTAACTGTACACTCAGACCCTGGTTCTCCGACACCTCTCCAAGCATCTCAAGGGGATGCAGCCTGGTTTCACTCTGACATTTCTGAATTTCAGCGTAAAAGCAAGGAGAAGCTCTTGAAAGGAAGGTTTAAAGCAAACCCTGTGAACAGCACCTTGCATGTACTTACCCTGGGCTTTTCAGTTTTCCTTTTGTGCGCTTTTTCGAGGCTCAGAAGCTCACATTTTGTTTTCAAGCACAAATCCCACAGACTATGATTTCAAGATGACTGCTTCGGGAAAGGGGGGAGGAGAGTCCTACCAGGCTGTTTTTCATGGCTGACCGAGCAGGAATCTCCTGCCGTAGAGATGAAGGTGCCCTCGGAGAATATCTCTCCAGGTAGACAGTAGGTAATTGATCCTGCTCGTGTGAACAACACCTTGTCATCTTTCAAACACTTTGAGGAACGAAGGTTAATATCTTTGGTGCCAGGAGTCTAGGGAATACGCAAAATCACTACCACGGCAGGGTAGGAAGAGCAGCTCTCATCCTTGTACATCCAGCTGGCAAAACATGGAAATAAGAAACCTAGACCAGATGCACTGGTGCTTAACTGGTGCACAACTGTCCTCTGCATTTGTTGCTGTATTTCAGCAAAATCTAAATAAAAGGGGTCTTTGCAACCTCCTCAACTGATGCAGAATCATTCAAGTGGCCTCCAGCTGTGTTCAGGGCTGCATCACATCTTGAAGGAACCTGTCAGTCCATCGCAAAGCCAAAAAATTCACACCTTGAAAAGCAGCAAGGGCCAAGGTAGCTATGGGGGCAAAGCTCACCCCATCCCTATGAAAATGAGGGCACTAAACGCTGTCTTGCTCTCTTTTTTCTTGATGAGAGAGTGGCAGAACCCTTCCCTCCAACAAAGCAGGTATTTCAAACAGAAAGGACACGGTCCCATCAAAGGTAGGTCAAGTCTTTGGCACAAACCACTCAGCGGTGCCTTAGATAATGCGGCAGATGTAGCATACAAAATTAACCATGTTTGCTCGAAGCCTGCACTCGCAGGTGAACCAAAGGGACCCAAGCAGACGGGTAACAGAGCACAGCGAGGCAGCTAAATAGGACTTAAAAGCTTTTGAAGCTGCAAACACTGGAATGAACTGGGGCATGAAATTAATTTTAACTGTACTGAATAGGAGACAGGCCATAAAACTCCATGAAAATAAGAAACCGGTAACATTTTAGTAAGAGTAGAAATTCTCCCTGTAACTCCCCAGTCAGCTCTATGAGCAGAAGTGACTCATCCCAACTGAAAATCAAAGCAAACAAGCAGGAAGAATTCAACTAGCGTTGCAAGGTGGAGAGTATCGCTGCAGAGAAATCGAGGAATCATGGCTTTGTGGTATTCAAATGCCTTCCCACTGACACTTGCAAACATTCAACTGCGAAAAAAAAAAAATCTACCCTAGGAAATGTTTAAAAAAAAGAAAAAAAGGCATTTTCTGAATAGGAACAGCCTGGCTGTCCTCCTGTGCCCAGGTATGAGGCTCCAAACCAGCTTCACGTGGGAGCAGTTTCTATTTTAGCACAGCAGAGCCAGCATGCAGCGAAGTTTTGTGGACAGAATCACAACCTAGACAATTTTCCAGCACTGTGCCAAAAGACTTTTTCGTCGTGGCTACATATGCGTAGGGTGAAGTTGTTCAGAAGAATCTGCACCCAATTACACCTCAGCAAAATACAACCTGTGGTGTCCGAGCAGTTGCCCTTCTGGTGCTGTAATACACCTGGCTGATGTCTCCCAGCACCCTCAGGATTTACTGCATCTCCTACCAAAACAAGCCACCTCCAGGCTATGGAGCAGAAGCCGCTCTTCTAGAGCAGAAAGACACAAACCAAGGAAAGCAGAAAAAACATCTCCAAATGCAGCCCACAGAGAAGTTATAGGTAGGATTTGAACATCCAAGCATGATTTGGTCAAAACGAAGAAGTTTAATACCTTTTCCTCTTGGTCAAAGGACCCTGAATCATTTGCTTAGAAGAATCACCAAAATCTTGATTTTGTATCTGCCCCCCAAGCACCCAAATGTCCTTTAATGTGCAACAGGGACACAAGAGGTGGGATAACAGGACACAGCGATTTCTCTGCACGTCCATCAACAGGTAGCAAAGTGCAATTCAAACCCCAGGACCTCCGAGGTAGGCCCACGGTCAAAAGCAGCAAACATCTGGAGCCCAGATCATCCACGGGCCTTTTGCTGACCTAGATCTGTGAATGCACTCGGCTGGCATCAATAACCAGCTGAAGGCAGCTAATTGTGAGGTTTCTGGAAGGAGGAGACGGAGGCTTTTCATTAAAACATGTGGTTTCCTTCCCATATTTTTGCAGCATTAATCACAGTGAACGTTAACCCCAAGACTGCCTGATCCAACCTCTCCTTGGTCTATCACCACTACGGCCGCACGAGAGGGCTGGGAAAACCCTACGGATGCCTACAACGGAAGGGATGGAGAGGAGCGCCTGCTCTGAAGGCACGGGAAGCTGGTTTGACAGGGCTTCACATCTCATTACCGGTTTCACTCCTGACCTGCGCAGTCAGTTCCCTCTTGTTTGCGCCCGTCTTTCAGGCAGCAACCAAGGACAGGAAATCGTTTAAATCACAGGAAAATGTGATCACAAACCCACAAATATTGGCAGGGGAATGGAGAGTGGGGGAAGTATCTGGGTCTACTTTTAACTCATTCTTGCAAGGACAAAACTAGCAATCAGCTTGAAGTTGCCACCTTCAGCGCCCAGCCTTGTGATGGCTGTGGAGCCCTTCAAGAGAAGAGGGGGGATCGGGGGACCCCGAGAGACGGTGACTGCCACATGCCATCAGTGCCAGGGGTGAGTCCCAACCAGCAACGCGGAGGGCATGTCCTTGGGCCAGCACTTGACGCCGTATAAGGTGGTTTATCAGCCGTCAACCCCCTCAACTGACAGCAAAGCAGACTTCCAAAAGAGGGGGGCTGCAAGCCCGCAGGGAGCACAGCCCCTCTGCCAGGCATCATCGCCTCTCCCCAAGAGTAAACTCACCACCTGCTTCATTAGGTCTGCATTGAATCAGTGAACTGGAGGGGAGGGGGCTCCGGTTTTGTTTGCTTTTTCTACATCTTTGCAATTAGAAACACACACCTGAGCGGCGTGGGCTGGGGGAGGCGGCCAGCACGGAGCACACAGGTCTGCATCCTCCATGCCCCTCAGAGCTGCCTTCGCAGGCGACGTGTCCACCAAAGGCAATGGCCAGAGGGCTGAAATGGTGGGAGACCCAGACCAAAGCACAGGAGGGTCAAAATCCTGGGGGGGGTCCTTGCCCAAGACTTGAGGCAGTACCTGCCAAGCTCGACCAACCAGGGGTAAATGTGTCACCAACACAAAGAAAAATCTGGAAGCGAAAAGCTGATGGGATTTCTTAGCTGCAGGAAAAGCAATCATTTCCCACTGACTTCTCTGTCTGCTTTCCCTCCTTACAGAAGCCTTCTCCATCCTCCCCACCCACCACCAGGAGATGATGCTCCCCTACCTCAGAGGTGCATGGCGCAGCAGCACCTCGGGCCTATCCCCGGCCCTCAGAACACCACCGAGTACCCGAACACGACCCTCGCGTTTAGGGTGCCAGTGCCCAGCGCTGGCAGCGAGGCTCCTCGGGGACCCGCTGAGCCCTGTGGGAACCAAAGGGCTCGGGGTGAGTCTGGGGTTTGAGTGTTTTACAGCGAGCGCATTGCCTGGATGACACAGAAAGCCTTGGGCGGAGCGGGGAACCGAGCGGGGCCAGGCAGCGAGCAGCAGGGTCACGTCACCAAACCCTCCTCTTCCCCACAGCCCCTGGGGACCGACAGCACCTCAACACTGCCAGTGCCTACCATGCTCCCTTACAGCAGAGCAGAACAGCAGAGGTACGTTAACTCTTTCCCTATAATCCCACTGGCATCAATTAACATACCGCTGAAAAGCAGAAGATTATTAACTTTTGTTAATAGATTATTAAAGATGATTATCGCCAGCTGACCGAGCCTGTACCAAAATAGACACGCTGCAGGCAGCTCAGAGCAATCATCAGTTCATTCAAGGCAGATAAAAGTTTCAGATCTGGTTTGACTATTTAAATTTCCAACAATAATCACAATTATCGCTATTCTCATTATCTGTTACATTTCTTCTATGTTCAGGAAGTCACTGTGGTTATTAAATGCAGGTTGATGATTAAATCGTGTATTGAGGTGGTAAGTCAAATTAGATGATTGCTAAGTCTCAGTAAGTATCTTTGAAATAACCAGTTGTTATTAGACATTCAAGAGGTGCTTCATGAAAATCTAATTGTAATTGCAACTTTTCATTTTACCTCATCTTTCCTGCATGCAAACACACACACACACGCTGGCAGCTAATTTCATACTTTAGTATGCGTGAAACACAGAAGAAAGCACCCAAGACGAGTGCTGTCTGGGAAAACACCAAGAGACCGGCCAGGACCCATGTCCACCCCCCTGAGAAAAATCAAACAGCACCTTCAGCATCCATCTGAAGCTACAGCTCCCAACTGCTGGGCTCCTGGAGCTGCTCCTAGGGCTGGTTTGTGCTTCAGGCACCCGGAGCAGCGAAACACCAGCTCTAAAAGGATGCTCGTGGTTCCTCGGCAGCTTTCATCAGGGTCTGGGAGCGAGCTAGCATCCCTCCCGCTCCAGCCTAATGCCCAACCTGACATTTAAAATAGCCTTTATTGCCACATACTTACATTTTAATGTTTTCATGGTATTGCCTGGTGTCTGAAGGCTGGTTGTATAATGGCTGAAATAAATAAGAAAAATGAAGGCATAAACGGTACGGTCTGACATTTAGAAACTTAAACCCGTCAGAAGCGCTGCCGCCTCAGCGCAGGTTCCTGTGTCCCCGCGCTGTGCCAGCCCCGGCGCCCGTCCCCGCGCCCCCCAGCCCCGCTCCCCCGGCCGTACTGGAGGGTGCTGGCTCCCGGCAGCGCCGCTCGAGTCGCGGTGCATCCCGGCTCAGCCCGTGGGAGGGCAGGCAGCGCTCGAGCGAGCTGGCTCAGAGCGAGCAATTTGCGACGTAATCCACATAAACACGGCACGGCGGAGTACGTGGTTGTTATTCACGGATTGAAAAACGCAGTGCGCTTTGGAACATATGACACGGGGGAGGCAAGGGGAAAGGGGGGCTTGGGAAGCGGGAAGAGACAGTCTGTGTGCTGCAAATTGTTATGTCTACGCGGCAAAAGCCTGCCTGGGCTCTCCCAGGGAGCCAAGCGCAGGCAACTGCGGGCAGGACAAGTGTTCGCCCCTGTGGTTTCCAGCAACACCAGTGGTGGGCTGGCCCCCGGGCATGTTGCTGCAGTCCCCCAGCACCCATGCACAGAGCAATGCTCCTGTCTGTCCTTCAGGAGGGGCACTGGGCTCCGGCAGGACAAGTGTTTTGTCCAGGGTTACCCTTTGGAGAGGCCAGTCTCCGGTACCAGATGTGAGCACCCATCCTGGGGCTGCTCTGCCCCCCATACCCTCAAGTGGGCATGCTGGGGCCCCTCCATGGGGAGTCAGGAAAGCTGGATCCATCCCTGGCCACCATCAGCTGGTTACGGCCCTTGCTACCTTTCCCTTCCCATCCACCAGCTGATGTACCCACGGGGAACCTGCCACAACACACTGTTCCACCTCTGGGAGGAAGAAGTGCCACAGAGACCACGCTCAGTCCCTCCCATTGTGATTAACAGCTCAGACTGTGCTCCAGGAGCTGCCACTGGTTGTGTCTGCATAAGCAGGCTGACAGGGTGCTCAGGATTAAGCCCTTCAACGCTCTTCTAGTCATCAGCTAAGCTGCTGTGAACATGTCCAAGACTGTGCTAACCAAAAGCTTGCCATGCCCAACCATCATCAGCAACTGGGCATGAGCGCAGCTCCTGTCCAACCACAGCAACATCACCCAAGTTTTCAAGCAGTTCACAAACTTTCACCAAATCACCTGTGAGCAATCTAAAATCTGTGGCCAAACACAGGCAGGGGGATGTGTGATGGCCGGGCGCTGGTTGAAGGAAGCATCGTGGCCATGGCTATGTACAAACCAGCTCACCCTCCTATCGTGGCCATACGGCTGAGGCTACACTCTGCGTCCACTCAGTTTCATCTCAGATTAAACACAGGAAAAGAGCAAAACATATGCTGAACATCCGTTCAACGAGGTGAGCAGCACTGGAGAAGACAGGAGCTGCAAACACAGGTGAGTCCCTTTCTCCTCCAGCTTGAAGAAGGAGTTATTCTCACCTCCTTCACGGTATCTCCCCATCACCATCCCAGGTGCTTGGCACAGAAGCTTGTTTTTCCACACAGCCAGCCTGTCTCTACTGCCCCGTAAAAAAACAAATACTGCCTCACCTCTCCCCTGCCACACAACAGGACAGCCACATCGATCTGCACAGAAGGGAGACTGGCTGTAGCTCTCCCTACTCTCTGCAGCCCATCACCGCTGCATCTTGGCACCAGCAGGTCATCAGCTTCTTTTTCTGGCTGCCCTTGGACATGTCCCTCTTTGCTGGGAAAGCACATGTAATCCCCACATGGAAGAGGCACGCAGAGGAGCCCAGGCAGACAGACGTGGTGAGATGAACTGCTGCCTCCCAGGAGGGCTGCGGGGCTGCCGGCAGCGTTCGGGCATCTGTTACCCTGCGAGGGGACGGTGGGCTGCGACTCTGCCAGGAGACACCTGCAAGGACACACCTGGCCACCCTGTGCTGGCAGAGCCAGGGCAGACGAGAGGGACAAGCAGGTCCCCAGAAGGAGACATGTTCTCAGTGGTGTCTCTTCCCCAGGGGTAACGCTCTTAGATTTGCTGGTCCAGGCTCAGAGCTGGATGTGCACTTCACGCTTGGAAAGCTCAGAGGAACACAGACATCCATCTCATCACATAGCTCCAGAGAATCAGGTCTGCACCATGGAGCGAAGAAATCAAGCCGTGGCTCTGGAGCGTCACGTCTGCAGTCATCCTGGGAAGACTCAACTGGGCTGCCTTGACCAGCAACTGCCTATTGGAAGACGACTGCGGGAACTGGAAGTATTGATAAGTAAAAGTGCCTCTCTTCCCTCTGTGCTCATAAAAATCAGAGCAAAGAAGCCGGTGTCTGGCGAGTTACAGAGACCTTTCTCCTGGGAGAAGGCAGTGGAGTAAACGTTCCGGTTTGTGCCTGGGTTGGAAGATGCTCATGTACATGTGGACACCACGGATGTCCCGGTGCCACTCAGCTCACCAAAGGCTGCTGATTCTTCTCCACTACTACTTATCTATGATATAAACAGCCACTCACATTCTTAGTTAGCAAACCTAAGTGCTAACAGACAAGCACTGGAACACATTGCTTTAAAAGAAATGCCCAAACATTCAGAAATAAGCTCTGGGACCCAAATCCGACATCCACATGACAACAGCATCTTCAAAGAGATTTCTGTCTGCACAACAGCCTTGGACAGTGGAGCAAGCCAGGAGACAAGTTCTACCTACCCCACAGAGAACACAGCCTCATCAGCTAAATAGTTGAAGAAACTTTATTCTCAGTAGGGAAGGGACTGAGAAACAGCATCTTCTCTCAGAGCTATCCACAACCTGCACAGAATTACAACTTTCTCAATGAGTAAGCAGAAGTAAAGCTGACAGGTCGGATGGGAAAGGTGGCAAGTTCAGAACGTCCACAGTGTTTCTCCAGGGTAAGGGACATGTAATGCATTTCTCTGGGGGATGACATTTAAGAAAAACATAATTGTAATGCAAAGCTATTACTGGAAAAACCTTGGATTTACTGAAAGCTCTTTAAAAATAAAACAGCATGAAAGGTCTCAATTGCTTTCTGGCCACTGCAGCATTCAGACTACACATCTCAATGACGTCTCTCCCTGGGGAAAACACGGGGTCATTTTCGAAATGGTACCGCTATGTTGCAGGGATAAAACAAGCAGCGTCCTGATTTACTGAGCCACAACCTCCTCCTGACCTAGAGGGGAGCGCCTGCTTCCCGGGACCTCAACTGGATCCCTGCTTCCCGGGGATCCCTAGGCAGGGGTGATATCCACCGTGGGGACAGGGTGCCGAGCTGCAGCCGAGCGGAGGGCAGCAGCCGTGACTGCACAGCACGCTGGTGTGTTCCGCATCGGCTGGGGCTGATGTGAGGGCCAGGGAAGAGCTGCAGGGCCACCCAAAGCCCCAGCAGACAGGATGGAGAGGCACCAGCAAGGGGTAACGGGCAAAGGGATTCAGGGACAATTCTGCATGTTTAAAACCCCAGGAGCATAAAACCAAGGATCCCTCAAAGGGGATCAGACATGAATGACACCTTTAAGGTAAAAAGTGCAGATAAAAACCTTGTAAGGTCGAAGCAGTGAGAAGCCAGGAACCAGCAACAAACGCTTGCTGCTGGTTCCTTGAGATGTACAACCCAAGGACACCAGTTTCAGCAAAGAGCTTGTAAGCCTGAAAGCTCAGAGGGAGACGTTTAAAAGACTGAAGGCAGGAATTAGAGTTTCCTTCCAGAGCTGGGCCATCTTCCAGCAGCTTCCAACTTGATGGGAAACCCATGACACAGACCCAAAACTTCTGGGTATAATCCCTATTTATGCTATACTGGATCACTCTCAAAACTCCTCCTTCCAGCTAACGCTACAGGCAGCCTCAAACAAGGCCATCAACGTGCTCGGGCGGTAAGCTTTCTTTCTTGGCTCAAACACAAACCCTTTGGAGCGCCCTGCCACCAGCAGGACAGAAGGCAGAGCCCCACCATGGCTCCTCCACCCGTTAATGCCAGCACAAGCCGGGGATGCAGCTTCTGGCTCCGTCCTGCCAGCAGCACCCAAGACCTCCTATCACCTCACCCTGCTCGCAGCCTCCGTTCGCAGCCTCCGTTCGCCACCGCTGCGGTAACCTCCGGTGTCTCTCAGCCACGACTAACCGATTTCCACCGTGACCTCTCGGCTCACACCATCAACCCCTGGCAAGCTGCCCCGCAACCGAGCCGATGCACATCTGTCACCGTCGCTGCTGCAAATGCAATGACCAGAGCTCTCTGAACCACCAAAAGCAAAGACGTCAGCAGCCTGAGCAGAGCCGACAGCAATGCAAGACCCTGCATCTGGGTGACAGCCACCACCACTCCTTGCAGAGTCTTTGCACAGGATTAGCACCAGGCTGCCCCAACCTCCCTGCGAGAGATCTCGGGGTGGCGGCAGCTCCGGGGCTGGTGCACCTCACGTGTGACACGGTGGAGCAGGCGTGCATGTCGGGCAGAGCATGCAAAGCTGCTCTCCTTCCTGGAGCCGCTTCCTTTCCAACTCAGAAGAAGATCTGACTATTCATCTCATCTCTCAGAGGCCACTGGCAGGTCCCGGGTGCTGTTTTGCCTGACACGACGTGGGGGCTGGGCCATAGGAAGCGTCGCTCTCTGGGCAGACACATGAGACATTCTGCAAGAAGCAGGCAGAGCCCAACCGGGGTTTGGTTTTGCAGGGTTTTCTCAGCAGAGGTTTCCCCTGCCCTCCGAGGAGTAAGGCAGGGACAGAGGAAAGGTTTGCACTGGACTGTGCTGCAGCTCCCCTGTGCAGCGTCAGCACCCAAGGGCAAAGCATCAACAAACTGAAAAAAAAGGGAAAAAGAAGGGGGGGGAAAACAAAGCAGCAGGAGGAAGGAAAGGAAATGTAACATCTTTTGGATGAGGAAGCACCAACCCCAGGCACTGCCAATCTTTAGAGCAGAAAGAAAGCAAGGGGTTTGACCCTGGTGACTCAAAGGAAAAATAACGAGTGCTACCTCCCCAAACACGGAAACAGGCTTCAACACGTAGCAGTGAGCACTAAGTCCCTTGTGACCTCTCCCTTACGCACCTAGGGAAGACAGTGATTAGCACCACCTGCACAAGGCAAGTCCAAATTACAGCTGCCGAGGACTGTGAGCTGCCCACTCCCACGTGGCAAAACCGTCTCTCTCCATTGCACCCCACGGCCGGTACAAAGGAAGAGATGCTCCGTCAGACCACATCTGTTCCCCTCCAATCCTTCCAGCAGCATCGCTTCAGACGCACCCTCTCCCCCAGCACCATTCTCCAGGACTCAGCCCCTCAGGGGCTGTTTTCAGCCACCCCTCCAGCCATCAGTCGCTTGACTTACAGCTGGATTTTGCTGGATGAGGGGGCGGTCCCAAACTGACAGTTTATTATAAGTTGTTTTTCTCAGCTTCCCTGTGCATGAGGGAGACAGCAATAGGATGTGTGCGAGACCCGATACCTGCAGGTCGTTGCAGCTGTGACCGGGCTGTGCTTACGGAGCACTCTCCCGCACCCTCCTCCATTTGCGGCGGGGTGGGACAGGGGAGAGCCACCCCAGCATCCACCCCTCCCACGCAGCACCATGGGGCTGTCTGGCTCGGCAGCAGCCCCACGGCCCCGGTGCTGCGGCTGCCATCAGCAGCTGAAGCCGTCAGCATCCCAAGTGGAGGCAGACTGAGCCGGAGCACCTTCCACCACCCAGCTCTGTGGCAGCGTGTGAGGAAGGAGCCCAAGGGTTAAGGCTCTCTGAAGAGGGCTCTGTGTGTGTCTGCTTGAGTTTCAGTACTCATCTCAGCTACTTCGCTTCCTGCCTTGGTGTCGTGCCAGCGAGAGGTCCCGGCCAGCAGCACGCTTCCTCCTGACAGCTCAGACAGAGACAGGGTGCCACGCTCACCACCCAGGAACTTCTCCAAACCTGGCCTGGCTCCCACTCCCCGCAGCAAGAGGTAACACTCACCAGCTCCACCTGGGGACCCAATCCTTCCAGGATCCGGTGGGCAGCCTCTGCCTTCTTCTGCAGGGAGAAAAGGGGAGAGGGAGAAGAAAAGTTATTTCTGCCATTGGTTACAGTCGCAGCCCTCTGCTCCAGCTTTCCCCCTGTGCTAAAACCCCTTCCCAAACTTCTGCGGAGCCGCCATAAATCCCACCCCTGCCTGAAAGCGGGTGGAAAGGTTCAGCTCAGCCTCTGGACCTGTAGGAAAGCAGGTCCTGCAGGAAAGCCCTGCGGGCAAAGGGCTCCGGCACTCGAGTTATCACGACTTTAACGAATCCGCGCTCTGCCCAGGAAGCAATCTGAACCCCTGACCCCGCTGGGTGCCAGGCGGGGGGATCGCACCCGTTACCTCCGCACAGCCGCCACGCGAGGAGGAGGGCGGGCGAGCCGGCACACGCACAGAGATGCCCTTTCTAGGATTCATCGCTTCGTGAGCATGTGATCATTAGATTTGAGCTGCCCTTGGCTCCTCGTCTCGCTCTCGCTTCCCTCCCCTCCCTGCCGCAGAGGAACCCTTCTCTGCCCCCTCCCGCCCCCAGCCAAGCTACCTAGTACTTATTAAAAGAAAAAAAAAAAAAAAAAACCACCCAGGAACACGTGTCAGGGGCTGTGCAGTGGTTACTAATTAAACAGGCCTGAAAAAAAGACACGGGTTGGTTGCAGCAGGAGTCTAAATAAAAGATGACATTTTCAGTAAACAGCGCTTCCTCACAAAGCCGGGCTTTTCAGTGGGGGTTACTGACAGTCCGATAAATCCAGATCGCTGCACACTGCCTATGAGCCACGGGGCTGAGCCTACAAAGCCAAATACCTGGCAGCCTGGCAGGGAGGGCGAGCGAGGAGATAGATTTTTCAGAGGCTTTTGTTCAACAAAATACATAGGTTCAGCTATTTTGGGGTAGGGAGAGAGAAAATCCCCAGCTGCCTAAAATAGGGGTGAAGGAGCAGAGGGCAGAGCTAAGCTTCCCATGATTTAAACACGAGGCAGGGAGGGGCGCAGAGGGGAAAACCCTTTTTTGAAGCACATTCAACATTTTAACCCAAGAAGCTGGAGCGGCAGGATGGGAGCTGAGCCCCAGGGTTGGGGAGCTGGGGAGGGCTGGGCTCTGGGCTCCCCTGGCAGAGCCAGCGGGGCTTTGGCAAACCCTGGGTGAAGCCCCCCCCC
>VZTL01036280.1:268443-284466 GCA_013400535.1 Scopus umbretta
TTTGCAACGCCCTCATAGACCACCACCCCCCCCCCCCCAGGGCAGGGAAGGGATTCCAGCTCCGGGGGTCTGGCTCACCCCGCTGTCTAGCACAGGGCACCTCTCACCTTCCCACAGGCTCACAGCAGGATGAGTTTCCAAGGGTCTCAGCGCAGGGGATGTCTCACCAAAAGCTGGCACGGTCACCCTGCCGGCTTGCCCCCGTGTCCACCCCCCCTTGGTGGGTTTCCGAGAGCTTCGCCTACCCCCCCCGCCACCAGCCAGTCCTCAGAAGCGCCGATGCAGCTGGTAGGTGTGCAAGTTCCTCGCCGGGGCTTTGCACACCCACACACAGCCTGATCTGCCAGCGTGCACTTTTGCAGAGGTGGCCTCAGAAGCAGCTGCATGAGTCACCCTGCCCGCAGCCAGGCGCAGGGCCCCGGCAAAACAGCCCCAGCTCGGCTGCAGAGCCCGCACCGGGTGCCTCACCGCAACACGGCAACCCGGACACGTTTCCAGCTCTTGTATTTACTGCACGCTCGGGAGGACCCAAAGCTTCTTTGCGATTTAGAAGCAACTTCAAGGATGCTAGGAGAGACGTAACCACGAAGCGTGCCTGCTCTGGCACCGTCCCCACAGGTGCCCGCAGTGCGCGCAGCAGCCCCGCGATTAACGCAAGCCTGCCTGTTCACCCACAGCGCTCCGGCGCAGCAGACCTGGGGGTTCACAGATGTCACGCTCACATCACTGCGTGCACCTCACAGGCAAGGCGACACACAGAGAAGTGGAGCAGCTAGCGATGCCGTGGCAGAGCCCAAAATGCAGCTGGAGCCCGTCCCAGCGAGCTGCTCTGCCCCTCTGGCCTCTCGGGTGTCCCTGCTCCATCCGAGGAGGACCACGGGTCCGGGGAGGTGCCCCCGGCTCTCTCTGCAGCCCTTGGGGATGTGCAGACGGGGCAGCCACCCAGTGGCTTGCTCCCGCATTACCAGCGTGCCGCTCGGAGCACGCCACGCTTCTGTCCGGTGCCGGACTGGTGGCGAGATGCTTGCAGGGACTGCAGGGAAAGCACGGCCATCCCGGTGGCGGACACGGGTCTTTGGAGAGCAAATGCATCCCAGAACAAAGCCCAGGAGATGCTGGGAAACAGCTGCGACAGAAGCAAGTGCCCGCCCTTGCTTGGGGCTCGGGCTCCGGGGAAAGGAGCCACGTGTTTACACATGGCAATTACATTTTTCTGCTTTGCGATAAAACTGCTCCCAACTCTTCTCCCACACCAGACTGCTGCCAAGGTGAGGGTGCTTTGACACTTAAGGGAAAGAAGGGACTGTCCCCACCTGACCCACAGGGGAAGCAAAGTGATCCCCGGCACCAGGACCTATCTGCAAAGCACAGCACTCACAAAGCTTTAGATCAATGGGGCGTAACACGTGGCCCAAGCTATAAGAGATGTGCATCCACCCTCCTCATAAAATACCACATCTGCTACAGAGCGGATGCCTCTTCCACACGAGATCACCTCCCCGAAAGGGGATTTCCCGCTGGATCACAAAGATGGGACAGCCCTGGCTAACGCAGTGACTGGCTCTGCCATCCCCAAGGATGCTCCAGCTGATGACGGGGAAATCAAACCCCAGCAAACGCAGCCTGGGCGAGAAACCCAAGAGCCGCACAGCCTGGCCCAGCTACCCTTAAGCATTAGACATTTCCACCGCTGTGCACCTGACTCCATTAATGGGAACAAGCCAAGTCTGCCCAGGGACTTGCCCCTTGGAAATATTCATCACATGATGGAGAACTCCCAGCCAAAGCTTAGTATTTTGGTCTCCAAGAGCTGTAAAATCTGCTGACCTCAGAGAACATCAGCACCGTAGCATGCAGAAACTTTAAACAATAAAACCCAGGGGGTAAAGACTTTCAGGGGAGGTCATTAAAACTGCTACAAAAACACTGCATCCACTGCCAAAATTTGGCCAACCGCCCTCTTGCCCACCACTGCTTGCTGGGAAGCAGCAGCTTACATGAATATTTTCTGATGCGTACTGGGGACAAAAATCAGCACCTTGACTAATTGCAAGCAGCGTAATTGTAGGGAGAAGACTGCAGCCCCAGCTCGAGGTAGCCTGTCCCACCAGAGGCCCGTTCTCCCGGGCACCAGGCGCTGGTGAAAGATGCCCTGGCAGCGGCGGATGGCACAGCTAGGAACCAACGATGCTGGCGGCCCATGCGTACAATGCGATTAACTTTGAGAAAAAGCCGAGTATGTTCAGCTGCTACATTTGCCATGTTTAGACAACTTAATGAGACAACCCAGAGGCAAACCACCATAGGCAGAACATGCGGCGAATCAAGAAGAATGACATAATTTGTCTTGCATTAACCGACTGTAACGTACACGTCTCCAGAACGAAAGATCAGGAGGGGAAGCTATTCCGAGCACGTCATATCTTTGTACGTACACAAAGAAATGCCTCTATCTTGAAAGCTGCCCAATTAACACTTGACATCCTCTGTAATTGCTGATGCTCCTTGCTGCATTTATCAGATCATAGCAGAACCGTAATGAGCTGTCTGAAAGGCCACGCAGACAGAGGTGAGAGCTGACGGCAGAATTGGGGAAGACGTATTACACCCAGCAGAAGGTTCCCACCATGCTGGGGCTCATCCTGGAGGATGGAGACACACAAGGAGACACGCTCCTGCCTGGGGATCCAGCTAGCCAGAAGCCTGGCTGGGAAATTTAGGCAAACCTCAAACTGTTCACATGCAAGGGCAGCCCCCAGCTCTCTCCACAGCCACAGGACCTGTGCTGAAGACCACCAGCAGCCCTGTTAAATCCTTTCCTTTCCAAAGGCACAGCCACCTAGGACTCCGTTCCAGCACTGATGTTGTCAGGAGTACGTTTAGTGATTGACCCTGCAGAAGGAAACGAGAGGGTTCATCCTACATCTGCTAAATAACCTCACCTGTGTCTGCAATCCCTGTGATTTAACAGAAAGAAATGTATCAGGAAGCAAATCTGGCCATTACTTCTGGTGAGATGCATGAAGATCCCCACCGGTTTTATAGTCCCTCTGCAGCTCCACAGCAAGCAGCTAATGACCCCTTTTCCCGATTCGGTACGAAGTCCTGAAATATTATTACAGCACTGGGAGCAGTGGTGTTCGCGGAGGGACTGAAGCCCTGAGGCTGAATTTTGCTCCCATTTACCATCAGAGTCGCTTTGCTCCAGTAGACCGGCTCAGGGTTTCGCACCAGCATGGGCACGAGTGAACCGTGGGCACTTCCAAGGGTAGAGGTACTTCCTCTGGAGCATGTTTAGGCACAACTGAGATGAAGAGGTGAAGCCCATCACGTACTAGTCCTCCACGTGCATTCTGGAAGGACCAAGGTGTCTCAAGAAGTGTGGCTGAACTACAAACACTGCTCTGTGGCACTGCAGGGCCCACGGATGCAAAAGGGGACCCGCAGATGTGTCAAGCATCAGCATCCGCCCCCAAAAAGCCTCCCTCCCAATCTCCCCACAGGCAGGGGCACGGGCTGGCAGACCGCGGCTGAGGAGGTCACAATCTTACCCCATCTCACGCTCCTCCAACAGGCCTGGAGCTAAAGATATCTTCGTCAACAACAAAAACCTCCCTGCAGACTATGAAAAATCTCCATTCTCGCCTAAAAAGCATTTGGCTTCCAAAGAAAACTCCAGCCCCTTGTTTTTCCTTTGAAGAAACTTAAAATAGACTTGGGAGGGGGAAGCGGGCAGGAGAGCAACTTCCCGGCCATGTGAGCTCCCGCGGGGATGATGAGCCGACCCCACGAGGCAGCGGAGCATCCAAAACCAGAGAAGGGAGAGTCTGGGATTTCGCGTGGGCTCTTCTTAAAGCAAAGTTTAAAAATGGAAGAGAAGGAAACACAAGAGTTATTTTGAGAAAGCGGATCTGAAATTAGGAGGCGGCATTTTCTTGGACTGACTCCAGCCATTGCTCCATGCAGTGCAAAGCTGCTGCAGCTGAACCGTGCTCCCGGGGTTATTTATAGCAGCCCGTAGGCAGCAGCGCTGGGGAATGGAGGGGTTTCTGTTTGGGACCAAGCATGTCCTGCACGGAGATAAGCAAAGCCCTTCGAGAGGCAGGAGAGCTGCGCACAGGGCGGCGCTGGGAAAAATTCCTGTCCCAGCAGGATGACCTCCCCGGGACAGGCGGAGCTGCAGGAGCGGCATGGCAAAGAGGCAGGCTGGAGTTGGACTTTGTTTAAAACGAAATGCAGGAGGAGTGTGACTGAAGTCAGCAGACATCATGGAAACCCTCAGGCGAGACACCTTTCTACATGAAGCAGAAAAGCAAGCAGTCTGGGGGAATTTAAAGGCCCCACCTCTGTGCCAAGATCTGCTGGGCCCAAACCACAACCTGGCAGTGCCGGTTTCACGGGGAAAGGTTTTCATTCCTGTGACCATGGGTACTAATTTTTTCCCCTTTAAACCTCAGCATCCTCTCTCCGAGTGCCAAACCACCCCAGCAATTTGCTGCCCTCCCCACAAAGCAGGTGGGATGAGCCCCGGCGCCGTGGGAAGGGAAAGCAACACTCTTCCCTCCCCAGCTCCTGCAGCCGGCAGAGATGGCCACCACCGGTGCTCCCAACCCAACCGCAGGAGCCTGAGAATGTGCACCCTCCTCCCCCAGGCTCTCCTTGAACCCAAACGTCCCTGAGCATCAGGGGACATCGGTCACCCTCAGTGGTATGTGCCAGGCTCCTCTCAGCCGGCCCAGGGGCCGATGCTCTCCGGGGGTACCCATGGGATGCGGGTGCCCTGCACGCTCCCCGCTTCCCCACCTCCCTGCGCTTGGCTGGAGCCATCTCCCCGCCGCACCGGCAGCGATGGAGCCCCAGCCCCGAGGCTCGGGCCGGCAGATGCATGCAGCAGTGGTTACGAATGACTAATCACAAATAGTAAGAAAACTGAGGAAACGGGTCACGCTGGAGCTGCGTGTTAATACCAGTCCCCGCCTATTCTGCGTGGAGCGTGACAAGCCGACTCATTTCGGTTGCTCGCCGGTCTCCGGCTTTGGCTTGTCATTGCCAGCCAGTTTCTGTGGTCAGCTCCCTCATACACCATCCACAGCCAAGGGCCGAACCCCCCGTCGTAGCTGGGTTTCCACTCGCACGCTGACCTAGCAGCACGCTCTGTCATCCCAATCAGAAGCATATTAATTTCAAAGCAAGGTGCTAACGAGGCTTTGGCATTGCAAACCGTCGTTGAACGTTTCACCATTGCAAAACTGCGGAAAATGTTGGCGTTGCACAGCAGGCTTTTAGAAATCAACGTCTCAGCACTGGAGCAGTAATAGGAAAAGTTCTGGTCACCCAACCCAAGGAGCCGGAGCCGTGCCGCAGGGGCTACGCTCCTCCCTCTGACGGATTTGGCTTCTCTGCACTTCTCGTCCTTACTTCCAGAATCTGAAAACGCAGGACACAGCATTACCTGGTCTGGGCCAGTCGTGGACAAACGTTTCGGTTTTATCTTTCTGGAAATCATGCTATCACGCAGAAGTGTTAATAGCATCTAACCTCTGACCTTTCTAGTTTTCCTCTGCACTATCTGAAAGACCATCTTGCATCACTGAGCCAAGATAAGGCAACCCCAGAATAAAAGTTATTAGAAACAAAAGCCAAACGAACCAGGCCCTTTCAGCAGCCAAATACGAAATGCGCCCACCCCGACTACCACATGAACTAGAATTTGAAAAAAACACTGCAGATTTAATGCTCAAAACCTTATCAGTGAAACTGCTTTTATTTATTGCACCAGCTCCATGCTGACGAGGCAGGTCTGATTCTTCCCTTTCTAATGTAAATCAGGAGTTCATAGAAAATCAGAGTTATACAGACATAAAATCCCCATGGGATCTGAGTCACACTCGGTGCCTTTGAGTAGCTAACGGCTAGATTATACTTTGCAATACTAAAAGTGTTCATTTATTTATTCTCGTATTTATGGGTGGGGCATTAATGCTTTATGAAGGTATTTGAGGAGGGTAAACGGATAGCCGGGAACACGCTCCGCACAGACACAACAGCAGCAGAGGGTGGAAAAAGTTCAAAACAATCCTTTGAATTCCAATTTTACAGCATAATGCTGAATTTATAGATAGATAGCTGTGCCCTTTTGAAGGAACAAGCACCGAGACAGAAAACGAATTAAAATTTAATCTCATTGATTTCCACCAACTCAATCCCAAGAGCAAGACAGCCGCTGCTGCCTGCTTCCACTGCCTGCACTGCATCAAACCCAGTTTTTCGGAGGGCTGACAGCGGAGCAGGGATGGGCTCCCACGGCCGCAAGCCATCGGCACCCACAGCACACAGGGCCGAGGTGGGGGACTCGTCCCAGCCCTCGCCACGCTGCGGTGGGTCGCAGCACGCGGCGTCCCCTCTCTGGCACGGCGGTGGAGGGCGAAGTCACGTCATGTCCCGACACGACCTCTCCCTCTCCAATTAATGAGCTCCACGTCTTAAAGGAAAGCTGATGTGCACTTGTTTGCTGGGACAGGTCTGGCACAAGGATGGAGGCTGCTTTTCATCTGCTGGTCTCCAAGCAGGAATCCTGCCTAGCTCCAATGCACGGCAGGTCGGCAGAGAGCCCTCAAACCGCCTGGATCCGTCATGATGGTTGGAGAGAAGGCACAGGCACGCCTGCATGCATGTGTGCACAGTAGCTGATGGGGACTTTGGGCATGCAGGGGACGTGGAGGAGAATTCACCCGGCAAAGTCACATGCTGCTGGCCTGGGCTGCCATGGTGCAGCATCCTCCAGGACAAGCTAACAAGGAGAGCTCAGCCAGCCCAGCATTCCAGGAAAGGCACAGAGAGCAATCTGGAGCAACACCAATACTGCCCTCCTTCCCAGGCTCAGCAAGGGACCTGGAAATTTCCATTTAAAGCACAGAACCATCTTCGAGCCCAGGTATGCTCCATCAGTTTCAGGGGACGACGGATGCAAGGAATCCCGTGAACGGCCCAGCAGATTAAAGCCACAGCTAAAAATACGCATAGAGGATCTGCCCTGGTTATGGGGATTTGGGGTGAAGGAAGCTAAATTCTCTTGATGCAATGAGGCATCGCAGAGGGGCAAACTGAAGCCTGCAAGGACTGGCAAACGCACCCCACCCCACACCCACGTACCCTGAAGCCGAAACGGTCCTCCAAGATCCCCACTGCACTTTCTGAAAAGTCTCAGCGATTTTAGCACCCATCACGGTTTTCAAACATCATTCTGCCTCTGCGAGGACTAAAAGTACTTTTGAAAATAGGACTCAGATGCTTTTGAAAATGCTACCCAATATTATTCTCAGTTTAGTCTACGGATAGTAACAAAAATGTTAACTTCCATTCTCATACATCCTTTCAGAAATGGTACAGTTTGCACCCACAGCTGAAATCTTGGCTCGGAGACATGCATGTTTGTTTTCCTGTGTAATACTGCAAACATTCCCCAAAAGGTACTTTTTCAGGTGCAATTTCACAGCCCATCTTTGGAGACAAGATAAAGTGGCTCTGGCCAGCACATACCCAGGGCAGGAGGCACCTGGATCTCAGTAACCACGAAGAAGAATATCAACTGCCTCTGTATAAACCAAGTCTACTAAAACCTTCCCAAATGCAACCGCAGCCTCACAGTACAGGGTTTCACTGACATCAAGAGCAGCTTCTCTCCGCTCTTCCCCAGCAGAATCTGTACAGCCAACTTTTTTTTCTCGAAATCAATTACTTGTCCAGCAGAGTGTAGCAAGAGGGGATTACAGGTCACGTTTTCCACAATTATCCTCTCCGACGCGAAGGAACTTTTCAAACTGTACGCGTTAAATAGGTCACAAGAGGGAAAACCAGCAGGATAGGTGTTTAGCATCAGAAAACCTGAATTCTGAGAAAATCTGATATAGGGCAGCACCAACCTGCATCCCAATCCCTCATCCATACCCAGGCGCAGCGGTGAGAAAAATATATAGAATTCCCTGATGAACCATAAGCTAAAATTAGAAACCATTCACCCCTGCAAAGCCACAGCTATTGCCCAAAGGAAAGTAGGTCACAGAATGGTTGGCTAACTTGATTTTCTGGTGTTTCTAGCTGCTCTGTCCTCACGTAACCTCCCTCTCCCATGGACCGCTTTTGGTGTCTCCTTTGTTCAGCGTATAACTGCACGCAGTGTGTAACTCCGGCACAGCCTGGCAGGAGCGGTGGGAATGGGCGCAGTGGCACCCGCGTGCTTGGTGAAGCACAGACCCGTGGTTCATGAAAAATTAAACCAGAGCCAGGCGACAGCCCCTCCACGCAGCGCGCTGCCTCCCACCTGCTCTGGCGTCGGCACAAGCGCTGGCTTTCTCCCCCTTCCACAATATTGCTCTTTAAAGATCATTTCAGGCTTTGCCAGCTCTTCTGGGGCGCTTTGCTCTCTCGCCTCTTCCCGAGGCCTGAATACCCTCTTTTTATTTGCATTTCTCACCACGTGCTGCCTCCCTCAAGCAAGCCGCAAGCTGAGCGATGAGAGTAAATCAGGCTTTTCCTCTCTGTGCATGCAGGCTGGAGCCCTGGCTCAGCCGTTACAGCCGCTTCTCCTGCGAGCAGACCTTGAGGCATCCAACTTCACTGCTTTTCCACCGCACAGAAGAGGCGGAAAGGCTTAAAATTTGGCTCAGTGACCTTCCCTGCTCTTGATCAATATGCCTCGATCTGGCTCACAGCCCTTTGCTCCTACCAACTCACCTTGCAATTAAGTGTCAAGCTGCAGCAAAGCCTTGGGTCAGCACAACCATGCCCAAGGCTCTCCCGTCCAAAAGATGGCTGGGTACCCCCGGATGCTCTGCTGCCGCCAAACCCACCCAAAGCAACCTCATGTCCAACCACCAGCCGCTCTTTCCCACCCATGATCCTAACTGATGCTGCTCCCACGTCCTTTCCTCTTCCAGTTTTCCTCCTCCTGGCTGCAAGGAGAAGAGCAGTCATCACCGATGATGCCCTTTGAAAGGACAACTGCATCCGGGATCCCACCTTTGTTACTGGAGCCACAACAACGGCAATGCTTTCCGCAAGGCTCAGCACACCCTTCTCCTTGCAGCCCACAGCTCGGCATCTCCCTGCTATGGTACTTGAAAGGATCCTTCCATCACCTGGCCTCAGCCGTTACAATTGGCCAGCAAGGCTCTGTCGACTCTCCGTTGCCCGTGAACAGATCATGTCTTCATCAAAGGAGGAACTTCCCTCCAGCCTGCTATGGTTTCTATGAAGCGAAAGGGAAGGGTTGTTCGGTTTGAGTCTCCTACCCACAGATGGGCTTGCTTACACGCTACTCACAAGGGACTTTACAAGAACAGGGGAAGAATCATGATTTACCCATCCCAGGGATCACGCAGACACAAACACAGAGCCAGATTTGGAATTATGCAGACATTTGGTGTCAGACGTGACCTTCGCTTGCTGAGCACCCACCTGGAACAAGAGCACCCTATCACGAAGGTTAATAGTGAAACGCTCCTGGTGGCAATCTGGCTTCAAGGATCAGTGTAACTTGGAATAAAGTCGGGCATGCTGACAAATGGATGCCACCAGCTCTGAGCACCGTATGTGACAGTGTCTCAAGTATTATGGCCGCGCACTTTTAAGGAGAAGTGTAGAACTCCATGCTTGCTCTCCGCACTCTTTGCCACCACCCATGGGACAGGGCAGCCACCCCAAAAGACTGCCCTGAGCCATGGCAGAGGCTCCGAGAGCAGATTGTGTCTGCTGCGGAGGAGGTGATGGGAGACTCAGGGAGATGGGAAGGAAAGGGTGACCCTGCTGCAGGCATGGGCAGAGACAAGAGGTGACAAAGCAGGATAAGAGTCTGGCAGGACACTCAGCCCTGAGCCAGGTCCCGCTAACAGGGACTGCTATGACACAGACCGTTGGAGATGCAATGGCTGAAGATGACCTTTCCTTCCTGCCTCAGAACCATCACCCGTTCCTTACCCTTGTAATGTGGTCCAGGTACACAAGAGTGTCCAAGGAAGACAGGGCTCAAGGGAAGAGGAATAAAAATGTTTGAGACCTCCTTTTTTTGAACCTAACCCCTTGCACAGGAGGCACAAGCCATCTAGCCCAAGACCCCTGGAGAAGGCACTTGGTGGTGCCACGGGGAGAATGGCTTTGAGGAACACTTGGCACCTGCCTCCAAAGCTCAGTGTCTGTAAAGCTATCACCAGCCGGCGCTTGCTAACGCTTCAAACACATCGACCTCAATCTTCACCCACTCGCACAACACACTGTGCCAGCGTTGGGTTTCCTATTGCTCAGGGACAGAAGCAGATGGAAAAAGGAAAACCAGGAAAATTGCACTGCCTGGCAGCGCAGGGTATGCGATTTTTTTTTTTTTTTCTTTTTAGGAGTCAGGCACCTGGATTTCTGCAGCTCCCAGTGAAATCGCAGGCCTCGCAATTCAAAATAATTAGTGACTGGTAGTTTTCCTTTTATGCAAAATCATCCTTTTTATCCAACACCTAAATGAAAATGAATATGCTTGATTATCTACCAAAGGGCTCAATTTCCTAGCATCGCTACGAAGCACGCAGCAAAATTCATGTCTCCTCAGGCTGCTATTACAGGCAACAGCTGAGTGCAACAAATGAGCGGTCAAGGCAGAGATCCAGAGCCAGGGATGCCAGCCTGACCTTTGCTAATGCTATTTACAGCATCAAATATCCACAAATCCAGCCGTGGCTGCATCCATGTCCTTTCTGCTCCAGCCAGGGGGGCTCAGGGACAGCCAGGAGAGCTCGTAGCCTGCCTGCCAGTATTGGAGCATCACGAACGTCCCCCTCCATTCATGCAGCCCACCCCACCATGCCAAAGCCCATTCTTTGAGGCAGCTTTCGACCAGGTTCACTCCTGGGGGAGACGATGAAACAAGCTATTTAACAGACAGGGCTCTGAAGCATCTCCTGAACACTTCAGATCTAAGGCTGATCACAGGAAACCCCCCCCCAAGACAGGTTCTTCAGAAGACATTTGTGCTCAATCCACACAGCAGAGCGAGCTCCTCATGGCTCAGCCCTCTGTTGTCACCATTCCCAACAGGACTCCATCTATCCATCTCCCATGGCCTCCGCCCCAGGGGTCTCGCCCAGCAGAATCCCCCCACCTACCCCTTACCAACCTCCCTGTCCCTGGCCAGGATGACACGGCACGATCGCACGTTCGTACTTCCATCATTTCCAGACTCACCCTGTTCTCGTCGTAGATGATCTGCACCAAGCTGCGATGTTTGGACTCGATAGGAGGGGGGGAGATGGGTTTTTCAGGCTCTGGTGGTTTGGCTGCTTCTTCCTCCAACTGTTGCTGTGGAAGGAGAGGGGGGAGGAGGAGGGTGAGTCACAGCGAGAAACGCAGCCGTCCCCGTCCACACGAGACTCTCTGCGGTGCCATGACCCAGGCAGAAACCGCCATGGCAGAAGGCTTCCGGCGAGACCTGGGCAGGCTCAGGCCGCGGAGGGACGGGGAGAGGGAGGAGAGCTGCGTAACATCCCCTGCCACGCAAGCGCAACGCTGTCCTGCCCCAGGCACCCGGCCCCGTGCTGGTGGGTTGATGCTTTTTAGGCATGGAGGATGAGGACCTGCCGTGAATGAGACTCCTGGGGAGGGCTTGAGGCTAGAAATAATGATTTTGCTGGAAACCCTTAAAGGGAACTGCAGCTCCAGCCCGGCTCCCTACTGCTACCTGCCTCTGGAGCTGCTGCCGCGCGGCAGGGAGTGGTGGAGGAGCAAGGGGTGAGCAGCAAGGCTGCTCTCCACCTTCAGCTCTATCTTGCGATGCTGTGGTTGGAGGAGATGCCTCGGGATGACTGTTCTCAACGAAATGACTTGTGCACTGGCCGTCCCTGCACTGTGCAGCCAGATGAGCCAGTAAGTATGGCAGAGCAGGCAGCAACACCACAAATCCTGATGTGTCTGGTCAGAGTCGGCCTGAGGGGACATGTGGCAGCCCTCCTGGCCGAGGTGAGAGATGCAAAGTGCTCAAGAGGGCAAACAGCAGCTACAGGACTCCCTGCAAAGGACAGCATGGTGCTCAGACATGGGCCACCAAGATACCCTTTGGTGAACTTTCATAGAGAGCCCAAGTATTCAGGTTGCAAATGCCTGCAGCATGAACATGCCACGTGGCTCCGGGCTGTCCCAGCAGACACAGAAAGAGCTGCTGAGGGCACTGGCACAGCGTGAGCCACCTTCCAGCCATCAGCCATCACGTTCTCCTGGGAAGGTAGCTTTGAGACTCATTTATCTCCTTCCTTCACACAGGGCAAGCTGTCCTGAGCAGAAACCACCAAGCAAGACCAGGTTCCAACTACAGAAAGCCCATTAGGGGTGGACGGCCATCACCCGGGTGACCTGCCCTCAGAGACAACCATGCCAAGAAGCTCATTTTGTTGGCTCTTCTGCTTTCTTCCTGTCTTTACTGCGTTGCCACAGCTCCACGTTTCATGGTATCTAGCCTGTGAGGCGCAGCAGCTGCATGCAAAAATACAGCAGGCCATCCCCTCCAGCACCACGTGCATGCCTGTGCTGGACCAACGCAACCCAAGGTGTGTGTCTCATCCCAAGCTTCACTCCCACTCACAGCAGAAACAACCAGGAGCCCAAGAGCTGCTCCACGAGCATGTCCACCTCATCTCCACCACACATGCAGTAAAACGCACCCAGCCCCAAAGCTGGCTTGAATGCCAACTATCCCCTTGGGAGGTGGAAAGCAGAAGGGAGCATGCCCACACACATCTTTAGAGATCACTAATCTTTTAATGCGTTCCCACCCATTTGCGAGCCACTCAGGCCATGGCAAACTTTAATTATACAGTGGATCTAAGAAAGCAGTTTTGAATATCACCACGGTCAGCGGGTATATCTGACACGACCTGCGCCTTTGGCTCTCCCAGCGGGGGCAAGGCAGGAGAAGACATCTGAGACCTTCCAGTAAGTTTGAGGAACTGCTCAGCCGAAAGAGGAAATAACAGATTCCTCCAGGCTCCTCCTAGGGCCACCGGCTCCCTGCGAGGAGGGAGAGCACGCACCATGCATGGCAGCTGCAGGGCAGCACAGGCACAGGAGAGGGAGCGGTTGTCAAAAAATGCCTATGATTTTTTCACTGCTCAGCTCTGAATCGCCAAATCTTTGTATATTTTTTCCTGCAGCTAAAGCATCCCCTGTTGAAGCAAGGGGAAAATCAAGCGAGTCTCGTACTAGGAAGAAAATGCACCTGGGCCTGAGAGCAATTGGCTTGCACCAGAGGAGAGCGCACCACTGACCTCCCACAGACAGCAGTGTCTGGCAGTCTGAGAAGAAGGTGGGCACCTAATTCCTCCTTCAGATCATCTCCACTTCCACTGATGGTACCTTTAGTAATGCTTGGACCATAGGACGCAGTCCAAGAAAACACTTAGGCACCCAGTGGCCAGTCTGAGATAACTCACACCCCTGAAATGAAACGTGCTTCAACAGATGAAGCAACCCTGTGCTGTGGACTCCACTCATGCTCCACCTCCCCACAGGTGGACTTCTTTTCCCATACAGGGAAAAGCAGCGGCATAGGGAACACCAAGATATAGCCAAAAAAAAGCCACCATTGCCAGCCAGATGGTTGAGCACTGTCCCAGCTGGGGAGCAGGCTCTTTCAGAGGCAGGACGGCCTGGGTTCCACATGTTGGCATCAGCGTGCCCGTGTCAGGTTCTTAACCTAGTGGTTACTCCAGCCATGCATGAAGATGGCCACAAATCACCCAGCCTAGACTATCTGCACCTGGGAAGAGGAAGAACCTTCCCCAGTACTGCGGGGATCCATCCCTTCCTGCCCACAAAGAGCCATGTCGCCACGGCACGCACTAAGGCTCCAACCACGCATGCAACAGCCCAAAAGCTCCCTTCTCTTCTCAACCATGGCTGCTTCTCAGGTGGCCCAAATCACAGCACCTTGCAAAGGGGACAAGAGCTCTTTGAGAAGCCACGGCTGAAACCACAGGCTGCAAAGCAGTTCTCAGCATCAGCCCTGGCGCGGAAGCAGCGCTTCCAGGCACCTGCCTGCTCTTGCTTGCTGTCCTCAGATCAGCCAAGGCACCCCATCACACACCCTTGCTCCCACATGATAAACTCCAAAAACTCCAAGGAGCAAGCCACAAAAGGGATCGGTCAAATCCCCTACTTCTCTTGGGGGAAATATTTGGGTAAAAAACCAAACAAAAAAAACCTGTCAGAAACTTGGCTACATTGTTCTGGAAACCCACAAAAATTCTGCAAAGCAACTGGGTGTGTTGTAAGTGATTTCAGACAAGAGGAGTTGATGGCGTATCAAGAAATGAAAGTTTGCCAGTAAGTGGAGGCTCATTAAAAGCAGCTCGTTAAAAGAAAAATATAAATCTAATTATAGCTGAAATATAGTAGAGAATTAAACTTTACTCTCTGTGGTGTAACACTGCACAGTTATTAAAGGGCCAGATGCTAGGGGTAAGGATGCGGGCAGGGTCTGCAGGCAGCACACCTGACCACAGCACGTTCAGCCCGCGACAGCTACCCCTGGGAGCTGTGGGAAATGGCAAAGAAAAATAGGTCAGGGTTCCCAGACACGGACGAAATGGATTTCTTAAAGGTCTGCCACAAAAGCTAGGCTGGGACTGTGACCTTTACAGGGAGAGAAGCGGGATGAGAGATGAGCCTTGACGGCTCTACACTCTCTCTCCCTCCCCACTCCCAGCAGCAGCCCCCTCCTCTCCCCAGGTGAAAGCCAGTGCAGCAGTGTTGAAGGGATGCAAGATGCCATTGTTAGCCACAGCCCTGGCTCCTACAGCATCCACAGGTCAACCCATTTCCAAGTGAAGGAGGTGCCCTCTCCAGGTAAGAGTCCCTTTGGCTGGAGTACACGGTGTGGAGGGGCCATCGGAGCTTGCAGGGCTGCCAGGACGGTGGGCGACATTTCAGGAATACCCCTTCCCCGCCCATACCAGCCCCCGTGCCGAAGGGACCTGCCTGACCAAGCCAAGGTTGTTACACATGCACTCAGCTGCCACGCTGCCTTGCGTTAAGCAGCCATCACCTGGGTACCACGACACTTCACCTGCCCAGGGAAAAAGGAGAGGGCTTCCAGCCACAGGACATCTCTCAAAACCACCTTCAAAGAGCTGAGGGGAGAACAGAGGAAACTCAGCCAGGAGATAGATGGAAGGGGAAACCCTGGAGCTGTTACACCCAGCCGGCTCCACCTCCATCACCAGGTGGGAGTGTTGTACTCCTGGAGAGCCCTTCGCAGAGCCTGGCGCCCAGGGAGGCTCAGGCACCACTGCGGAGAACAGCCCAGCAGTTTATTTCTCCTTCAGATCTCCGGTACCGCTGCCAGGAATAAATGCATAAGGATTATCGTTCCCCGTCAGGAAGAGCGGGAGAGAGGACTCAGCGAGAGATTTAAGCGCATATGGTGCACGAATGTGCAGGGGGTGGCTGATGGAGGTGGCCTTCTGCCAGGGGTGCACAGGGTTTGGGGAAGGTTTCTCAGCTTGCTGAAGTCATTTGCTTCTTGCAAAGTCCAGGCAGAGCCTTCCTTGCCTTTTCTGGAACAACCGAAAAAAAGGGAGATGGTGATCTGGGTTGGTTGGGATTTTTTTTTAACAGCCTTTCCATACAAATGTATTTAATTACCCTGAGAAGGCCTCCCAAAGACAGAGGGGAAAAGCATTAGGATATTCTGGCTGCACACAATTTCTCCCTTGCTCTGCCGCCCGTTCCTGCAGGAGCGGTATCTGTTTCAGGCTGATCGCTTTCCCTGCTCGCTCTTCTCCTGCGCCGACAGCTCAGATGCACAGATGGACAAAACGTTCCCGGAGCATCTCAGACGGGACCCCACCCCCGAAAATGCTTCTTCCCAGATGTGCCAGCTCTGCCGGAGGACGGAGCTGGGGAAGGATCCTGCCGGCGGGGAAAGGAGGCCATGCTGGGGGGGGTTGGGTGGGATTTGGTCCAAATGACTTTGCCACCATGTGCCAAAAA
>VZTL01036280.1:284480-321095 GCA_013400535.1 Scopus umbretta
TTTCCCCCCAGGCGAAAAAAAAAAAAAAAAAAAAAAGGAGGAAGGGGATGCTTTTACTGCCAACAGCCACTTTCACCTTCTTCCCCACTCAGCAGAGCATTTTTGTGGGGAGGAAGAATCGTAAAATCTGTTCAGAGGGAAGAAATAAAGCAACCGAGCAGCCAACAATAAAAAACCCATTTCCTTACGGAAGGACAGCTTGATTTTAATGGCAAGGAGCATATGCTGCTCCTGTCAGCTTCAGTAGCAGCTCCTCAGCATCTCTGAAAAAAGTCAGGCAGTGGATCGGCAGAGTTGTCAGTCCTCCTGGCTGCCGTGAGCAGGACCTTCACTGCTGTGCTGGGCACGCATCCTGCTCTGGAAGCCCCTCTCCAGAGTGGGAAATTTCCACATTTTGCATCTCATTTCTCCAATGTGACTTAAAAGCATGGACCAGCAGCCAGACTGCCAGGTGTGAGAGGACACCAAGATTTTGTCAGAGCTTCCTAAGGAGGGAGAGTGGAAGGGTATGCTTCCTCCAGCTCCCACCAAACAATTCCAAGAGGAACCTCTGTGGTCTCCATTGCTCCAGATGTTCCTTTGGCCCCTGCAAGCCAGCACACAGGGCTGCTTCCTCGTACCCTCAGCACAGCTGCTTCTGTCCCTTCTTGGCTCCCTCTTCCTAAGCATGCCGATACCTCTGCAGATAAAAAACAACAGAAAAAAAACCCCACCAAAAAAAAAAAAAAAAGTTCTTTGATTTAATTAAACCATATTTTTTGAAAACAAAACCAAAACATCCTGTTTTGTCTTGCAGGAAAGAAAGGGATAGTATCTGGTATGGAAAAATATAGATCTGATGGGCAGATGGGCAGGAAGGTCAACTGCATGCTCATCCTTGAGGAGCACTCGCCCCGCTCGACAGCCCAAGCAGAGGTTTTGCTCCATCCTCAAATTCCTGCTCCACACCCCTTGGGAGAGGTCACTCCTCTTGTGCAGTTTGGGATTAGCAGCCGTCAGGAAGTTTAGAAACTGGCCCCAAGCAAAGGAAATAAAACAACCGGTAAGAGAGAGGCAGAGAGCAGTGATTTGCTTTAGGAAGTGAAAGCCTTTAAGTCTGCGGGTTTTTTCACAGATGTCCCCCAAGGTTTTGTCATATTAATCTCTTAATGGGTTTATGGTAATTGTATACATGGCAACATTGAGAGGACAATCCTTCTGCAGGGGAGTGCTCTTGTGCAGGGTTAAAACACTAACTGAGGAGATCAGAGTCAAATCCCTGGCTCAGGCACAGCCCTGACCAGAGTTGGACCAGACGCTGTTCATGGCTGCAGAGCTGCAAAGCCCCGGAGAAGGGGGCTGGAGGCACGGGAAGGGCCATTAGCACACTGCAGCCATGTTTTCAACAGCCCAGTACTACAATAGCGGCAGCAAGAGCAGTAGGGAGAAGCAGCTGCTGGAAAGGAAAAAGAAAAGACCTGGTGCTAACGCTGGGCTGTACGCACAACTCGGGCAACCCAGGCTGCACTTCCAGCTCTGCCGGTGACTGCTTGCATGACCATGGGGAAAGTCACAGAGGACAGATTTTTCTCCCTTTACTCTGACATGCAAAAGAAAAGGTTCTCTGACATCAAAGCTCTTTCATCTGCAACTGCCAGGTCCAGATTGCTGGCACAGCACCAACTGCCCCATGTCGCGACAGAGAGCATGGACACAGACCATCCTGGTGGCACTGGCACTGCCACTTCCCCTCTGTGGATATGCACAGGCAAGGACAGGGCCATAAGGCAGCACCCAGAAGCGAGGACGTGTGCTCCCCCCCGGACCACAGTCTCTTACCTGCTTCTTCTTCAGCTTGGAGATCTGCTGCTCCACCATGGTGATCTCGCGGTCCACACGGTCCATGTTCTGAATGAGCTCTTCCTTCGACAGCCGGGCTGGCAGCAAGTCCAGCTCAGTGTCAGGGTGAGCAGGGCTCACAGGTGACACGGGCTCCAGTTTGCCAGCCAGACCACGATCCTGGGGAGCACAAAACAACCAGGTCAGCTCCTTCCCAGGAGACTTTGGATCCTCCTCTCATCCTCCCATGCCAGCTGCCACAGCTCCCTGTCCCGTTCCCAGCTCTCTGAGACACCCACACCCCTCAAAAAAACCTCCTAGACTAAGCAGTACCAGCTGCCAGATCACATCACCGCAAGGCTCCACAACCTCCAGCATCTCCAAAGAGCACCAGCTTAATCTCCTGTGGACATGACAGCAGCTCTTCCTCCTACCAAAGCTTCAGAGGCTCCCACCACCTTCAATGCTACCCACATTCCTACAGGATCAATAAACCCATCCATATTCAGGAGCTCCCGGCAGCACTGTCACTTCACATCTCAGCAGCCAGCTCAAGGCTGCATCTTTTCCACAAAAACGAGGTAGCCACAGACGTGCCCTGCTCTGGCACAGCCATGGCCATGCTGGAGAGAAAAACAGCATTAACCATGCCGAACAAGAAGGGGCTATGAGGACAGCCCCCAGGGGGAGAGAGGACCTCCACCTCCTTCATGGAGGTCCTCCTCCATCTCTTGTTAAATTCTGAGGGGAGCTCTGAGCATTTGATGTCAAATGTATCCATCCAGAAATAAAGAGAATGGGGACAGGTGAGGTCTGCTGAGATAAAAATAGACCAAGCTGATAAAAACCAGCTTTTTAAATTCCAGGTAAAGAAGCTCTTAGCTCAGCAAGACCCTTCAAATCAGAGACCAGATGGATCAGCATAACCTCTGCAGCCATCACTGGGAGCAGCTCTAATGACCATGAGCTGAGGGCAGAGGGAAAACACATCAAAACACTCAGCTTCTCCTCCGGCAATGCAACGACTTTGCTGAGCCCAACAAGCCGGTAACCCAGGAGGATCCTGGAGCCATGACGCCTCACCTGCATGCCACCCTTCACCTTTCCTGCTCCAAATGAAGGAGTCCATCTCTATCTCCTGCAAACACAAGTTGCATGCCCAGATGAGGTCAACCCCCACTGATGAACATACCTGGGATGAAGTAGCCACGTTAACAGCCATCAGCCATGCAGATGGGGATCACGGCACACCGACAGCCTACCCTGACCCACGACACTCCTCTCTGGCAGCTACCCAACACCTTAATTAAAAGTTTATCTATTCATTTACTTAGTGAATGGATGGATTTCTTTTCCTGGAGGGGCAGGAAGAGGAGCTGCAGCTTGGTTTGTAACCATAAACCGCTGCCAGGCTGGGCAGCCTGCATGCTGCAGCTGCTGGGGAGGGAAGGGAAAGTGGGGAGGCGAACAAGTGAAGAAGTTCACACAACTTTGCTACCTTCATTACAGCAGCCTGCACCCACGTAAAAAGCCAACGTTGTTCTGCACCAACTGGTGCTGGGCATCCTCCCCTCTGTCCTGACTCATGGCCACTGGCCACAGGCTGGTCCTCCTGCAGAGGGACAAGGATGACACGAAGGAGCTCAGTGGCACTGAGATGGTGTGGACCCCGCTGTGCTCCTCCCACTAGCAAGATATGTGGATGATGGCCCTGGGTTGTTCGCCAGCTGTGTTGCAGCTCACGCCAAACACGATGAGCATGCAGATGTCACCTTAGCACCGCTCACCACCTCAACAGTATCTGCTCATGGGGAAGCAGAACCACACAGGGCGGCCTCCACCCTGCTGCTGGTGGGGATGAAGCATGGGGAGGTCCCTCCTGGGGAAGCTGCACCCACACCTGGCACAGGCACAGGGACCTGGTTTCGAAGGCAGTCCCTGCCTGGTGGGGCTGTGTTGAGACAAGCTCTGCCCTATTCCCGTCTGTAAGCGATGGGCAACATCATCCACAGCAAAGCTGGAACAAAGGGAGGCTAAAGAGGATGTTTCCCAACAAAGTGGCCATGTTCCAGGACACCAGCATCTTTCACTGGCAACTTCCTCCTCCTCTCCCCTGCTAAACCATGTTCTAGCTGAAGGAGACATCAAGTCAACCAGGGAGGAACCACTGCTGGGTGCAGCTTGGAGGCATCAACGCCCTTCCCACTGCTGCCATCAAGGGACAGAAAGCAAAAGAGCAATCTGAAACCCCTTCCTCGCTGTCCCATGTGGGGCTCATCCAGCCCTAAGAGCACAGAGGCCCCAGAAAGCTAAGCTAGTTATTTCCAACATCTGTTCAGAAGAGAAACTAGAAGAATATCAAAGCTTTCTGGAAAATTCCAAAGAGCAATTCCTGTCTTTTTTTACTTCCCCAGCATTAGACACCAAAATCGGTCAGTTTGCTGCAGCAGGAAGGCTTTGTGTTCTCCACAACTGGGTTGGTTGGGGTTTTTTTGGTTTGGTTTTTTTTTTTGGTGGGTTTGGGGTTTTTTCAAGCCAAGAAGAGAAGGACAACCTCAAGAAGCAAGAGATAAATAAGGTATTCATATAATCTTAATTCAGATTAAGGCATGGGAAGGGGAAGTGGCAATGGCTTGTAGGTGGTAGGTTTTCCTAAAGGAAAGCAAGCTACCTGCCAAAAATGCAGGAGAGAAAGACTTCTCTCTGTGCACCTGAAACAAAAGACTCTGTCTCACATCTGCCAACCTGTAAGACAGGCATCTTTAAACTCTGCTTGGCACAAAACCCTTTGGAAACCTGGTTTCTGATACATTTTCATCTTTTTACCTTGCAGAATCTGAAGTAAAATAGCAGCAAAGCTGAGTAAGGGGAACAGCTGCAAGTCACAGAACAAAAACCATCATCATCTGGTATTAGGAGATGATTATAGCAATAGAGAGTGGCAATGTCCCTAGACCTCAAATAACTGGCCACTGTCATTTCACAAGCACCTCTCTAAATAAAGTAAATGACAAGCAGCAAGAGGAAGTTAAAATCAAAACTGAAGCCAAAAAAAAAAATCTTGCTCGTGCAGTGGTGAAGTCCGAAAAGCAGAGCTCCCGGATTTACGCAAGGCACGATGAGGCCCTTCTTCTAAATCACAAAAATGGGTTGAAAAGAGGTTTGCAAAGACCAGAATCTACCCAGAGCCTGAGGTGGGCTCTAATAGATAGAGATATTTTAACTAGTGCTCTGTTTCCTAGAGTTCTCAAGAAGCCGCTCAAAATACATTCCTCTCCTTCAGATAGTATCATACCCAGGCTCTGACCAAGTGCAGTGTGAAACGTAAAATTCTTCTTATTAACGTGAAGTCACAGACTTTGAAACCAGCATGAGCTGGGAGAGCTGGAAAAAATCTGCTGGAGGGAAGAAAACAATTACTGCATTACTCAAGTTGATATTTTCTCAGTAATTACACTGCTTCCATGTGATTTGTTTTTATACACGGCTAACAGCTACTGTAGTTCCTGTTTATCTCTGGCCTTATTATTATGTGATTTGTATGGTAACAAGGGTGGGCGAGCAGGGGGCAGAGGCTGCATAAACCTTCCCACAGCAAGAGGGGATATGCTGGCACTGAAGAAAACAACTATCACCAAGGAGCCTACCAAAGAGCAAGGCCAGGCTTTAGCGGTGGGTTGCTTCTACACTTTTTTATTCCTAACATAGATATGATGCCAGAGCAAGCCTACTACATGCTATTAAGCCGTGGTTGAAAAGACATGGAAGAAAGAGGGAAAAGGAGAAGGATAAGCCAACTGCCTGTCGATGCCCTGAAGAGCAAGTAAGCCTCCGGGTAAATTCGATGTGCCTGCCTTCAGACATGCTAGCATCTGGGTCCACAAGAGCAAAGACAGTAGGAACTCCAACCCATGTCCCAGGACATGCTGAAACCCGCACCAGACCATTGCCTCCTCCTTATTTTGCGCTACCGACCCACCTTGCAATGCTCCCAGGGAGCTCACAGGAGTTGGTGGGATGGAGAAGGGCATCTGTGCCACATGTCAGCCCGGCGCCTGCGGCTGGATGCAGCCCAGCCTCCGTGAAGGGTAATTTTTCTTAGCTGCTTCCCACCCTCGGGAGCCGGCAGAGCGGTAGCTCTGCTCCATCTGCACCTAACTCGCGCTGCAACATGCATTTTGGCCTTTCTGATCCCCTGACTGCACCAGCTGCCTCTGCAACACCAGACCGGGGGAGCTTCAAAGCCACCACACCACACAGCACAAGCGTGTACTAAGCGAACAAAGTCACTTGTTTGGAACGAGCCTCACGATCTCTAGCACAGCACCACGGTGTTTGCCCTGTATTTCACCTTCGGTAAGCCCTGGTGTGTCTCTGCCTTTCTAAACGAGATCATTAGCAATGTCCCCCCAAGCCCAGGACAGAGATTCGGGGATGCCAACATCACCTCTTCCACAGTCTGCTCACTTGCTAATTATGGGCCAGTAGCAGCGTCTTCTGCTGCAGCACTGGGTGGGATTAAGAGGTGTTATCCCCAATTCCTGCCCACTCGCACATCTCATGTCCTTGAGGGCTGGAGAAGATTGCCAAAACACTGGGCCGGGGCTGCTCAAATTGTGCCTAAATTAATTCCTCCCTTCCCCCCCAAAAAATCCAACCATGAACCAAGGGTGGGCTTGTGATAAGACAGACACATGCGGGATGGCCTGCCAGCGAGCATGCCTCCAGCTATGACCACCCGAGCCTCTCACGGCAGCACAGAGCCAGTGAACACTGCTGAACTCCATCAGCAAATAACACTCCCAAAACCTCATCCGTGTGAGGCTGCGCTACATGGCAGAGACAGCAGCTCGGTCTCCCCATCCAGGAACCCACGGCTGAGCAGCATCGCACACCCCAGCAGACGCAGAGCCCCGGGGCTTTCCCACGCAGCCCAGGACAAAAATCAAGCAGGAGAGCCAACAGCTCACACCTCCATCCATCAAGTTTTAAGGCAAAAACAGGCATACAAAAGTCTTAATTGGGCCAAATATAGACCAAAGGAATTTTTATTTTTTTTAAATTGGACAAGTGTCCAACACATTCTGGCATATCAGCAGCCCCAAGACGAGCACCAACATGGGCAGGGGGGGAAGTCAAAGGGGCTGAAAACTAACGTCTCGTTTCCCCAGGGAGACGAGCAAGTATGAAGTCAGAGAGCCTGAGCAGTGAAAAGTACATCGAGTTATTGCAATTCTTTTGTTCGTGACCATCTGCTGCGCTAATGCGCTCTCTCAGCAGCCCAACCCTTCAAGCGGGGTTTTAATTTTTAAATACTGCTGGCTCTTGGCTGGGCTGCGTCCCTGCAGCCTCTTGAAGGGCTGCTGAAGCTGCCAAAGTGGGATGTAGATGTACATGTTGGTGTATGAGCATGATTCCAGGGAGCACCTCTGGTGCTGTTCACCAGCTGTGGGCACGAGGGCATTCCCATGCAAGGTTATCCAGTGCACCCGAGGGATGCCACGTGTGGGACCAAGGCATCACCCACCTCCTTCCACCGCCCCTACGCTCCGTGGCACATGCAAGCGGCGGGGGGGGACGAGCAAAACAGGGATCGCTTTCACTGGATGCAGCCCAGTACGTGCTCTCATGGGAATTCATGAAGCTGGAGACCAAGGAGCTGTCTGAAGACAAAGCTGTTTGGGGTTTTGTTTTGTTTTGTTTTTTAAAAATAAATCTGTGACTTTATGAGAAGGCCTACGAAATTCCTTTCCCCTGTAATACAGCTGAATTCCACGCAGCCAAGGCAGAAAACATCCCAACAATTTCTAAGCTTGCATGAAAGTAGGTCAGAAAACTTCCCCAATGTTTCAACAGCTTGAAGCAATTTAAGTGCAAAACCAGTACCAAATGCTGACCCTCCCTCCCCACCCCCACCAGCAGATTTACGAGGGTGGTAAAACCTCGCCAGGGAGTGTTACAGTTAAATGCACTAACCAAAGCCTAGTATCTGGTCTTGCAAAACTTGCTTGTGCTCAAAAAAGCCATTCCACAGTGTTATCCTTAACAGATGCTGCCTCTGGACCTCAAGATTGCAGGATATTACTTACAGGAGCGGCAGCAAACACGGCTTATGGACTCAGAGGTAGCCTAGAATAACGGGTCAGACCTGGAAAATCTTACTCTGGCGAACTCCCACTGAAGCCTAAGGCATTATACCGACAAATGGATGTTGTGCCTTTCATTACCTTCTTGCGTTTCCCCATTAGTGGATAATAATTGCATTGAACGCACACCTTCCCTACTGGCCTCGCAGGAGCGATGAGTTCTCACCTACCCATCTATTCATTACAAAGAGGAGCTAATTGCTCCCCCTCTCATTAAGAATTGCCCAACCTTGCCTAGGTTTGCACCGCTGGATTTTCAGTTGACCCTAAGTTTGTTAAAACATTAACTGTCTGGACTGAAATTTTCCACGTTGCTTCAGGCATTTTTAGGCTTTATTTTTTTTTTTTCCTAAATAGTAAATTTCAGCCAAAACAACTCCGCTGCTTCCAAGAACAAGTTTACAGGAAAATATGGCTTTCTGCATCGTTCAGAAAGATTCTGGGAACCTTTTTTTTGAGCATCTCTGGCACAGTTGATACATCTGGCAAGGCTGCTCCAAGCCAGCGATTCATCTTTTGTTAACTCTGAAAAAGTGTCCAAGTAAAAAAAAAAAAAATAAATTTAATAAAAATCTCATTTTGGTGCTTGCCTAGAGGAAATTTCTTTGAACTGAGCAAGCGAGTGTAGTGGGGTCCTGGGGAGCTCCAGGTCAGGTACTGCGCTCTGCCTGTACTCCTGCAAAGGAAAGGAAAGGGCTGAGCTGGACGGACCTTACTGGCACGTCTGGAGTGCTCTGGGCCATCAGCAACAAGTGCCCTAAAAGGGCCGTGAATAACTGCAGGAGTCATGGTTTGGACAGCAGGTAGAGCCTGAGACCACCCACCAAACGATAAGGATGAAGTAGAATAGCCAGCGACCCGCTCGGCAGGAGATGGACGGAGGGTTGTGTAAAGCGAAGAGAGTGACCTGATGCTTTCAGCGTATATGGGGGAGGACAAATTAAGGTCATCGGGGAAGCTGCAGAGCAGCAAGCTCTTCTACACCTCTGCTTCCAACTTTAGTGTTCTTTTAATTATCTGTCCACCCAGCAGCCACCCAGAGCATCATTTCACCTGTGCTGACACTGCATCCGACGATGCGCTGCCGAGATCGTCGTCCCTGTAACACACCACCTCAGCCCCAAATCCCCATCTCCCCTTCGCAAACCCAACCCCATCTGCTGAAACAAGCAGGGCTTCTGCAAACCTGGAAGACAAGCAGGCACCGGCGCTCCATCGCAGCCTCCCCTCTGCCAGCCCTTGCAGAGCCCAGGCACGGGACGGTGGTGGCAGTACCCGCCACGCACGTCCTTGCCCGCAGCCTCCTCCCGTGCCGCGGCAGGGACCCGGCTCACCCTACGGCCAGAGCCAGGAGGAAAGCATCAGTGCCTCAGTTTTAGGAGCAAAAATGCTTCTTTGGGGAACAGCGCTGGCTTACAGCGATGGGAAACAACCGCAAAATTACAGCGCTGGGGAGGCAAAGGTCGCATGAAAAAGGCACCAGGCGCGTAACCCATCGGCTTAAGAGCGCGTCAAGATCCTGCACCAGGATATTCAAAACCACAACCTGAGTGACTAAGACATCCCTTGGGTTTATGGAGGCCAAAAGGAGGGGACTGCCCCAAGCTCACGGAAACCCTCAGGAGGCACGCGAACAAAAATACGAGGGAGGCGAGCACTTGTTTGATGTCTCTCAAAAAGGAGCAAACTGTGCCACAAACACCTCCGATTACATTAAGTGCTAAGGCAGGGAGGCAAATTTTAATTGCCCAATTTGGCGATCGGCCAGGGCGGCAGGGTTAGCACCTCCGCGCTTTGCAGAACCAGAGTTTAAAGGTAACGGGGGAGCTCATCGCAGAGCTGGCCGCCGCTCCCCCCAGCAAAGCAGCCGGTTGCTGAGGCTCACACCACCCTCGCCTTCCCTGGAACCGGCCGACTTTGGGCAACTTTTACAGAAACCTCTGAATAACTGCTGTAGACTTCCACAGAAACACGGGTGACACGCTTCCCTATGTAACTGCCACCCTCCCCTTTCACATTTCTCCCCATGCCTGCTGCTCGGGGTGTTTCTATAGGTAGGAGGGTGCCCTGCCTGGGGGTGCAGGCAGTCGGTGCACAACCCCCAAACTTCTTCCAGCAGCACGGGAAGCACCCTGTCACCCAACCCGACAAACCTCAGGGGAACGTAACATTTACTCCATGCCTTTGAAAATTTTAGCCTTCCACCTTTTTATTTCTTTTTTTTTTTAATTTTTTTTTGCAACACCACCCATCCTCTTTCAACTGTCATGCAGTAAAGCAAGGTCCGAGTCTTTCCAGCACACCAACTGGGCAGGGATGTAGCATTAAGGTCCATGTTAACCCCAGCAGGCATGTTCCCTCTGATTTGAGGATGCTGGAATAGTCATTGCCAAATCCCAGCTGGTCCTCAAGAAGGTAGAAAGCCCTCAAGTCCTAGATGCCATGCTAAAAGCGTGCCAGAGTTTGCCTTTTGTAAAAAAGGTCTCTGCAGAAAAAATTCCCTACTCTTGTAGTAGTACAATAGTCAAGTGACCAGCACGAATGCCATCGCACAAGCACTGCCGGCATCAGCACGCGTTAGTTCCGCAGAGGTGAGAACCGGGCAACTGCGTCTGCTTGCATCTGCCCTCCACCAAGCGCTGTGTGGAAAAAAGATAAACCAGTTTCACCCCAGCTGGCATAGCTACACCAGCCAAAAAGCAGACGGGCAAGATGAAAGATACTGCAGCATCCTGTGTTGCAAACACAGGGCCAGATCCTGAGCCAGGCTCAGCACCACCCACACTCACTGCTGTCCATGGGCACTGGGACATGTAAGCCCCTGCTCGGGATGGCCGGGAAGAGCAGTGCATTGCACCTGAGCTTGGATGTGGCCAGGAGACCTCCTCCTCTGCTTTCAGGAGCCTTAGCCGGGTGCTAGGAAGGGTGCTCCCAGGCTGGTGCTGCTCAGCCAGGGAAAGGCAGCGGGGGGTCCCCGGCTGGGGAGCAGCTCCTGCCCTGCACCCCAGGAAGCTCCAGCTCATTCACTGGGTGACACCAGGTGCATCCTCCAGCACATGGACAAACACAGGGGAGGGAAAATCCACCGCAGCAGCTTCCAAAAAACCTCACTTATTTAAAAATAAAAAATTGAGGGGAAATGAAAAGACAAAAGCCCTTCTCAGCCTGGTGTTATCAAGCAGAGGAAATGAGACTTCTAAAGCTCCCATTCACAGAGGAGTGGGGGGGAGAAATCGCACTCCAGACGCACTTGAGCGAACAGCTTTTGAAATGGAAATGTCGCTCTTCAGAAACATTTAAATTTCCTCTTATTGCCAGGGAGGAGGAAGGAGGCGAGGAGCAAGCAGGGACTCCTCAGCCATGCAAATCCACACGGGGGTCCATTCAGGGCAGCACCCGGGCGGCCCTGTCGAGAAGGGATTTGTCAGGGAGTTAATCAGGACCGGCACACGGTATTAACATCGGGAAGTCGGCTTGAAGGGGCATCAGATTTAGAGGGGAGGGAAGGGAACGAACGAAGACAGCTCTATTTAACCAGCGCCGCAAGTTAGATACACCTAAAGGCTGCTCGTGCTCCCTCCTTCCGTTCTTCCTGCCCAACCACCACCCACATTATTCTTCCCCAAATCCTGGAGGTTGACCTGCCTACTGAGAAGGAGCTTGACTGATGGAGAAAGGAAGTGCAAGCCAGACCTAAGATGGTTTGAGCGATGGCTGAGGTGTGTTTTGGGACCAACCCAAACCTCCCCTTACATGCAAGAGCCATTGCACCAAGCCAGGATCACCAGCAACTTCCCTGGGGCTCCCAGCACACCGGGCACGGGCTGATGGGTCCCAGCACTAAACTCCTGCTCATTCCCAGCAGCTCCTCTTCCAATTGTGTCAGCTCAAAAACCAGAAGTTACTGCTCCCACAGCAATCCACTGAGCTCCCCTCGCCGACCACATGCCACCACCTCATTGCTCTAATGTCTTTAGGGTCACTTAAATGTATAGGTTCATTCTAGCTCTGCTCTCAGGTATATAAAGCAGGACATCAAATACCTCTCATCTATAAAAACCAGAAATTCTAAGACTGCAAGAAAACCAGTCTTAATGGCAATACTCCAAAGACTTCCCCTACCCCCAAAATCCAGTAAGATCCCAAAAGTTCAATGTTTATCCGTAAAGTCTCTTTACTTCTTTGAGAACATCTCCGTACACTTGCACAAGTTTCTTGTGAGACTCAAACACGCACGTGAGATCTGAACTGAGTGGCCTGGAAGCAGAAAGGGATCACTGGTCAATCTGACCTGTGAACTTCACTGGCCAAGACACAAAAATAAAACCAAGGAACTTTGTCATCAGGAATCCAAGCCGATCCAACTTCCATTTCAAGGTGGCTGCACTGGAAAACTTGTTTAAGCGTGAAATAAGACTCACAGCTGCTTAGATGCTTTGGAAAAAAAATTAACCAACGTAAAGAACAGGCTTGGGGGAGGAAAAAAGCTCTTACCTTGAAACAGCTTGTCTTGACTTAATGAAGCTTTTCGTGGCCTCCTCTGTTCCCAACATGACACTAAAGCCTGTTTAACCCCCCCTCCATTTTGGCATCTCACCTTTAAGTGGGTGCTGGCCCTGCACCCTGCAAAACACCATCCCCAACACGTGCATGGGACATGGTGGGGACAACAACCTCCGCCCGCTCCTCCGCTGCCAGAGGCATCCACCAGCACCCTGGCAGCCCCCCTGGACATAGACATAGGCCCCAGCCACAACCTCAAGCACCCCACAAGCGGGGGTGGTAGGACAACACCCCGGGACACACGCGGGGATACGGGGCATGGCCCCGGCTGCTTGCAGGCACCTCTGTGCGTTGCGAGAGGCGGGTGCAGCACCGAGCAAGGCACGCCGCCGCCGCGCGCAGGATACGTGCTGACAGGGGAGCACGGGTGGTACAAAGGAACCATCAGCTGCACCATCAATCAGAGCCAGCCGCCGGCTGCGTTCAATGGTTTATTGTTCTAATAATTGTGCAGACACGTGGAAGGGGGTGCCTCAACATTCGCCGCTTGTTTGAGTAGCCATTTCCTTCGCTGCTCCGCCTGCTTTTCCGTCAGGAGGCCGCATCCTGAGCCCCGGGGGCAGCAGGCAGGGGGGCGGCAGTGCCGGCCATCCCTGCCATCGTCCCCAAGGCCAGCGGGGCAGGAAGGGGAGAGGAAATAACGTCCCCCAGCAGCGGGAAACGCAGGCGGGTGCTGGTCTAGACATGAGCCATCAGCCCAGCCCTCCGCATCAACAAGCCCAGAAAAACATGCAAAACAAACCTTTCATGACAGTTTTGGATATATTTGGGGAATTTTTTTGCCACAGTATTTTCTCCCCCACCCATTCAGCAGGTAGAGGTGATCTCAGGGGGTAGGGACCATCGTGGCATCTCAGGCGTGACACCCCTCGAGCATCACTCAGCTCTGCGATCAGAGCAAGACTGACCAAGTAAAGACCAAATACCGACAAGAGCGCAGGACAAAGTGGCTCCCAAAGACTCAGGGGAGAAGCACCATTTCTAATTGTGAATGGCTGTGGGAGTTGCTCAAACTGCAAACCTCTGCCCAGGCTGTTCCTGCATAAAAGCAAGAAGCATCCCTGCCTCCCCAGGCCAGGATGTTACAGAAAAAAACGCCAAACATCTCAGCTCCCATAGCAAGAATAAGCCCACAGTGAATTTGTTATTATCTGTTAGCAAAGCAGCAGCTTCCCACCAAGGCTGGAATTTCCATCTTGGTTTGGCAGGCACAGGGCTGTGAAATGATTACTGTGTTTACTTTTCCTTTGCTAACTATAAAATCCCATTCCACTGCCCTGCCAAGAATGACTGAAGCTAATAAAATTCAGGCATTTGGAAGAAAGCAATAATAAACCTCCCTTTTGGGGCCTTTGTGATGAAATTTCCCCACTCCAGTCAGCGATTATGCTGTATTCATGAACACTAGTGATGTCTCCAAGTGCACCCAGATTGACTCAAATCAATATTTAGCTTTGCTTGAGACTGTAAGCCTTTCTCCGTGTGGCTGCTGAAGGCAGGATCACTGAACTGCACAGCTAGAAGAAGCCTTTGAAAAAACAGCTTACAAGCATATGAGGCAGCCTATATATATGTGTGTATGTACATATATATAAAAAATGTAGGCTTTTCAATTACTTAAAAACCTGTGAAGAAGTATATACACATCAAACATTCATGGATGCATTAATTTACAAATCCCTCTCCAAATATATTGAAAGCCATTAATATAATGCACACGATGTATTTATCTACACATACCTGCCTATCCTTTAGTAGCTTTTAGTGTTTGAAAGACCGTAAGGTTCCCGTGTTTACATCTGCCACTCTGCCTGCTGCCGAAGCAGAAACATTAGCTGCTGGGGGCAATGTGCTCTACGTCATACCTGTGATGGCTGGCACGAGAGAAGATAACGCAGACCTGAAAAACCGCCTGAAATAAAAGCCTGCACTCGGTTTGGTCGCGTAACCACATGGGATGGCTTGATTTGCGCTAGGCCATGGTTCTTTCCTCAGCAGCCACAGGAACGACGGCGTCCCAAC
Organism: Scopus umbretta; assembly: GCA_013400535.1. Taxonomy (NCBI): domain Eukaryota; kingdom Metazoa; phylum Chordata; class Aves; order Pelecaniformes; family Scopidae; genus Scopus; species Scopus umbretta. The sequence goes on from VZTL01036280.1 coordinate 299,030, forward strand.
GCGGAGATCAGAAGGCAGAAACGATCACTGCTGCTCCTCGGGGAACAGCGCAGGGAAGAGAGAAATCAGCCATGTCCCTTGTCAGGGCAGCAATCGAAGCAGGTTGTCCGAAGGCAAGCCTAGGACGTGTTACCGTGCAGGCAGAGGAGGTGATACAGTGCTCGGCACGGCAGGCAGCGGACTACCCCGCTGCCGGCGTGCGCCAGAGCGGGGTGCTACCGGCTCTGCAGCCCCAGGGGGAAGCCCTTGGGAGATGCGGTGGATGCACCGTCTCCTGCCCATCTCCTCTGCTGCTGGGCACTGCTCCGCTCTTCCCCTGCCTCCTGCAGGAAAAGGTACGGGGTGCAGGATTAAAGGGGTCACTAGTCCTGGCCCGGGATGAAGGCAAGCAGAAGCTAGGCTCAATAATGGCATACGCAGAAGATGCTCGGACAAAGTGCTAGGATGAGCAAAGTGTATCTAGATCTAGGTCAGGACTGCAAGGAGGTGGTTCAGGTCACTTCATCCCACGCTGCTTCTCCCCCATTAATTTCTGCTTTCGATTCACCAAACTGGGGGTAGGACAGAGCACGTCGCTCCCACCCCGAGCCAGCTCTGCTGCTGGGTAAAAGCCCATTTTCAAGGGCAGAGGGAGCAGGCTCCACTGTGCTCTCACTCCTTACCCTCCTGGAAAAAGGTGCCAAGAATTAGAATTACATTTTTCGAGAGCAGCAGAACAAGCCAAGGGCCTGTCAGCTTGTCCTAAAACAACCCCTTTCTGCTTGCCGAGCGTGCAGCCAGCATTCCTGACGCACACCAGTGTCCATCGCCCCTTGGCCCCCCATGCAGCGCAAAGCTGCAGAGCATTTCATGGTGGAGCAAGCCAGAAAACCCTCTGACTGCTCTCTGCCTAAAACACAGCCAGAGTTTTTATGTTTAAAAAGCAGGTTTGGGTCCAAAAAGAAAGGAGGTTTTCAGCGAGCGATTATAACTAGGCCCTTTGGCACTCGACAGCTCCTCTCTTGTTATTGATGCTGAGGGTGTTGTTAAGAGACGAGGCTCCACGAAGCATGGACGTGAAGTCACGGAGCTTTAGCAAGGGCTGTTGCCATGTTCAATATGTTATTACAGCTCCATCACCACAGGCACAAAGAGCAGCAGCTCCTCTTCTGCCAAATCCATCTCTGAAATCACTCCCCCAACTCCATCCCCTCCAGCAGCAGCAGGCAAACACCATCAATTGCTGTTGCATCTCCTCCATGGCTTTCCACCCAGTGCTGGGAAGGAAGGATTTAGCATGAAATAGCCTCCTCCTCAAAACACAGCAAGCAAAATTAATCTGACTGGTGTCACAACTCACTGGCTTTTGTTGTGCAAGTCAGAACTGTGGATGGGCTGCATTTCATAACGATGGAAAAGTACAGCACCAAAAATGTGCCTGGTGCTGTACGTTCATGGACAAGACATCCGAACTGCTCCCATCAAATCCTTCACCCTCCCCAGGAAGACCTTTGGTGAGGAAGGGCGTGCAGGGATGCCGAACAAGGAGGGAGGCCGAATTCATCTGTGAGAAGATGTACGTGCTTGCGAATTGGTAATGACCTCCTGCTGCTTTGTCATCTGTACTAACCGGCCAGACCACATGGAAGTGGGAAGAACCACATACCCCATCCCAGCGCGTGCCTGGATCGGATGGGAGCTGGAGCAGTGCTCTGTGCCGGCAGCAGCCGCACCCCCCCCAGAAGATGAGGGGAAGAGAAGAAAGCCAGGTCAGGCTGAAACTGCAGGAAGAGAAGAAAATAGCCAGGCCATCACTCTTGGTACCAGGACCGAATTCTTCCCTGGAAATCTATTCCAGGTGGGAGTTTCTTTTTTACCATGAATGTGCAAAAAGGGACTGAGCGCAGGCAGACGGCAATGGTGGCTGGCACAGCCCTCCTCGCCCCGCATCATCCCTGTGCTTTGGAGCAACGCACAGGAGACCGGTGCCAGTTCCTGGCAAAGTCCCGCCCGAGGACTGACGAAAGTTAAGCAGCAAACTAGCTCTGTTCTCCTGTATTTCCAGGACATAACAAGGCACATAAGAATCCTTGCTATAAAAGAATAAAATAGATACACGTAACATGTAGAAACACTTCAAAGACGGAGAAGAAAAGTCTCTGTGAATCCACAACAGCGCGCCCAGCTCGCAATGCTGCCCTGTTGCAAGCAGGAAAAAAAGGGCAATATTTCTTCCAATTACAGGGGTGAGGCACACAAAGTCAAGGGACTTTCTTTCCCTCAAGCAGATCAGGTGAGATGTCGCACCGCGCGAGCCTTGTAATATTGACTGAACGGAACAGAAAAGTCCAATTATGTAAATGATGAAGCAGGCTCCCGAGAAGCAGCCGGCCTTATCATGCTGCCCTTCGCTGCCGTTACGGATTGAAAGACAATTTAAAAGGTTGTTTTGGATGTCAATCACCACAAATGAGCCGAAGAAGTGCGAAACAACAACCTGTGCTTGAGGCACCGTCAGTTCGCCCGGCCGTTTTCCAGCCGTGCTGAGCCTCGGCCCCACGCTCCGCGGCTCGGGGACTGCCGTGGGCTGGAGCAGCTGAGGCAGGGGAGAGCCGGGCTGCAGGCAGCTCGGGGAAGGTCAAGCTCAGTTTTTACGTCCTGCCTCCGGAGCGTTTCCGCAGCCCACAGGGGCTTTCCCTGCCGTGCCTGAGTCTCGCGGGCCTTGGTTCAGTTCTTCGGCCATAGGAACCTTCAGCTGAAAAATGGAATAAAGTCAGTTGTCTTGTCAAACTTGGTGCTCCTTCCCTTTACCCCCCCGCCACAGGGCTGGCTGGAGGAGCCGAACGTCTCGCAAGCACTGCGCAACACCTAACAGCACCTGGGTTTTGAATGAATCCAGCACGAGTCCGCGCACAGGATGGAGCATCCCGTTCCAGATAGAACACTCCTCCGGCTGTTCCCTTGGCTTCCCATCCCGAGCTGGTGCGTGGCACGGGCTGCTGGCAAGCCCTCGCAGCCATCCTGGCACGGCCACTTCGCAGCGGGCGATGCAGTGAGCTCCCAGGCATGCCACGAGAGCCAGACTGCCTTGACGAGGCAGGGCCGCGCTCCCGAACACGTGTGTTCACGCACAGGTGAGCAGGACTCGACACACTCACACGCATCCTCCCGCGATTCGGAAATTATCTTTGGAGCAGGGAGGAAAGCAGGGGAAAGGAGAAATCCAGCCAGAAGTGTTTGCGCTGTGACAACGTGAACAATGCAAATATTTCAGCTTTTAAATATGTTTGGAATGACAGTGAATGCCAACATCTCCCTCATCTTCCCAGAAATAGCTTTGAATCATCGCTGCCCTAACGCAAAGTTGTCCCCCCTCCCTCCCTTACCCCACCGAATCATTTTTGCAATCAGATTTTTATCAAGCACACGTCAACAGCATGAGCAACCACGCGGTAGATGGGTGGATGTTGAACACGTCGCAGAAGGATCCTCCTACAGCTGCTGAACTCGACAACCCCGCGCCACTCACTCCTGATGGGCGCCCAACTGCACCACCAGCCTTGGGACCACGGGGAAAGCCCAGCCTGCCTCCCAGCCAAGAAGGCTGCAAGGAGAGTTAATTAGAAACGCTGTTCTCTGCAGGGGAAGGACGACAAAAGCAGGAAAGATGTAGGTATGTTTGTACCCACTAAAATTGTTTCATTTCATTGCTCTGACCTGAGGTTAGAGCCACTTCCATAGAAGTCTGCTCCTCCAAGAAGCGGTTGGGAGACCACACGACGCGCGCGGGCTTTGCATCAAGCACCCTGCAGTCCTTAGGGCAAGAATTATTCTTCTCATGGCAAGATGTTTGAGGCGTTTCACCTTTCACACTGTGAGAATTATTATTCTTCTTGTGGCAAGTCATTTGAGGCATTTCACCTTTCACAGGGCCGATCAAGCCACGCGCCAGCACAGAGCTCTGCATCTCACTTGGATTTCGGATAACCAGGAACAAGCGGCAGGGTGCTGGCAGCATCAGCGTGTCCCCTCTCCATCGGTGCTACCGCTGCTCCCCAGGATCCCTTCTGCTGGGGCGTCCCATGGGGCTCCTTGGCAGCCACCCCATCCCCACCAGATGTGGCCACAGCTGGCCAAGGAAACGGCTCCCTCTCCTGCAGCAGAGGTGCACGGCCAAGGAGGACAGCCCTGTGCTGTCACTGGGTCCCTACTTGCAGACGTTCATCAAAAGCCCCAGTAACGAGCCCAGAGCTCTCTCTCCCAAGTGAAAAACAACCTCTGGCAGGGAAGGGAGAGCCCAGTGTGATCCACGCCGCAGGCTCAGAGGCTACGGGAGGACACGCGCCCAGGGACGGGCGACGCTTACAGCTTCGTTTCGCTCTCCAGCCTCGCTGCGCTATTGTTCCGCGGCAATAAATCACGGGGAGGCGCTGGAATTCAGGGCTGGTTCCTACAAGAGGGAGCCTGGGGTGCGGGAACCGAGATGNTTTGCCCTAATTTCTGCTTTGCCATACGTATTTCCTGGCCTTGGTGCTCTGTCTCTTCCAAGACTCCCCCTTTCCTTTTCTTACTCCATTTTTTAGTCCGTAGCACACGAAAAACTTTCATGCAGAAAGGGAAGAAATTAAAACTCTTCTAACAGGGTAAAGCAGAGTCCAAGTCCTAACAACACATGGCTTCTTAATGGCCTTTTTTTTCCATCAATAGCTGTTAATTATTTTACAAAAGAGGGAAGTGGCATTGTCCCTTGTACAGATGGGGAAATCTGAGATACAGAAAGGGGAAGAGACTTACCCGATGACCAGCAGCCTGCCAGGGCAGATGGCGGCAAGATTCAGGTTTCCTAAGCCTCCACCCAGCCCCGTACCTGTGGGACTACACGGCTCCCCATATACGCATATTCCTGCTGAAGCAATGGGCTACGCGTAAGTGCAGCCAGCCAGCCCTTGCAAGGGGACTAAAGGCAGATCACAACTGACTCACATCCTATAGGAAGGAGCAGCAAACCACATACGCAGTGGAAAAGCAGTCTCAGAAATGGGAAGAAGGACAAGTAGAAGCATAACGGGAATAAGGAGAGATGGGAGAGGCAGGACTAACCTCCAGCTCTGGAGAGGGGAGAGCAGGCGCTGCTCGACCAGGCGCGCCACGCTCACCGTCCCTACGGGGCAGGATCGCACGCGGCACCAGCTGCGCACGTACGCTCAGAGACTGGGGATCGTGCGGATACATCACCGGCCTACTCTGGAGCCCGCTGTTTCACCCCATCGGCCGTTACGTGATGGAGGTCTGTGAGTTTCTCTATCAGAAAGAAAGCAGAAGCCACCGAGGGTCCTGGGAACCAGCTCCCGCATCTCTGCCAAGAGCACAACCGGCAAATCTGCATCACGGCAGCTCTTCCAGCAAATCTTACACTCAGGCTTGCAGAGATTGAAAAAACAGTCCTGTTTTAGTTTTGCCTGGTTATTCTCAGCCAGCTCAAGGGAGCACCTTCTCGGAGGCGGTGTCAGCCCTTGCTGGCACAGAGGGGATGGGGAGATCTCATTTCTCCCCCAGCAGACTGAGCTTGCCTGAGCCCTCCTGCCTCCGTCCAGCAGCAGGAGAACAGGACTGCATGCACCGCAGCAACGTGACAGCAACCCCTCTTGCAGGAGAAAAGGATGCTCAAGCAAGGGAAAGCAGACAAGAAAACAATCTTCTCCTCCCCGGCTTGAAAAGAAGCACCAGCGTTCAAGGATATGAGCAACGCGAGGTTCGTAAGGAAAGGTAATATCTTTTACTAGACCAGCTGAGATTTAGCTGTAAAGTTTCTGCTTTTGAAAGGCACGCTGCCCAAAAGCGCGTCTGTTTTCCCCAGCTATAACGCACTGGTCCAACAGAAGACATTACCTTCTCCTTACAAACCAAGCCTCGCCTGGAGCAAGGCTGCGGTGATCCTGAACGGGGTAAAGGGGCCCAGCTCACCTCACGTTTGGGAGAGGCAGATGAGGAATAAAAGACCTAATAGATCTACATCTCTCTCAGTGGCGGTAATGGAAAAAACTCTGGAACCTGTCACCAGTATTTGCCATATCAATTACTTCGTCTGTGTCCAGAGATTATGGCCCAAAACAAAGGCCTTGGAAATGTGCAGGAATGGTGTTAACTTCTCTCCCCCGGGCTGAAGGTTGGTAAACTGGATATAAACGGTAGTTTTCAGGGACATGCTAAACTCACACCACCACAGACCTGATTCTGCACCTCAGCTCCACCGCTGCTCTGAAACCAGAGACCAACAGGTACCCACTGCCCGAAAGCAACATCCACTGCTGCTGCATTACAGTTACATCCCTTGGGACAGTCAGGCTGGCGCTCAGAGTGTATAAGCAAACCCCTACCTTTTGTATTGAGGGTTTTGTGAAGTTCTTTGCTGTGCAAAAACTAGCCCAATCTGCAAAATCACCACAAAAAGCAGGCCTAGCACTGTTACTGGGATGAGTAAATTAAGCTCCTCCCCACACAGTGACTGCAACAACGTGGAATGGGGCAAGGGGTAAGCAAACAACTCCTAGGATACTCTGTCTAAACAACCACCAGCGTGTTTAGTAATCCTGGGCTCACGTGGTCCATCTCACCCGAAGAGCTCACCCAGCTTGCAAAGCTGCCCTAGATAAAGTATCGAATGACTTCGTCAGGCACTGAGTCAGCAGCACGGATGGAAGAGCAAATGTCTCTCTCTGGCTCTGGTCACTGGGACACACATCCTGACGCTACGCGTGTGCCACCGCTCTACGACGCGTGTGCCACCGCTGCGGTCCAGGCGCGGTTCGCGGATGCGCAGGGACCTCTGGCTCTGCACCCACCTGGCAGAGCGCTTGCAGGAAGGGAGGAAGCTTGCAGAATAATCCCTCAGAACACAGGACGTGTTGAGCAAGCAGGAAAAACACAGCGCTGCTAGAAGTGAAGCGTGGGCCAGTGTCCGCAGGGATGGAGCGGAGCGGGAATCAGCCACCGGGACGGGCTGCGTCATGACGTGTTGTTTCGGGAGGTCACCTTGGCCAGGCAGAGGAGCTGACGGCCGTCATGGAGCTCAGCGCAGAGCCTCTCGGGAAGGTCTTCACCAGCTGTTCTAGATGGCGGTTCACACCATCAGAACCCGGTGCCAAATTCAACCGTTGCTGGCTTAGCGTGAATGCTAGAAACAGTTTTACGTGTGTAAATAGCCCAGACATGCAAGTATCCAGAGCTCATGGCCAAAGACCAGTCTCAGCTCTTTGCGTTTCCTCTGGACCAGCACACCCAGAACAGCTCCTCTAACACGCTGAGGCTCAGGGCAACGCACAGACCAGCTGCACGAGCTTTACCACGACCTTAATGTCCACAAGCAGTTTATAGACTAGTCTGAGGATGACTGCTCAAGAATAAAGCCAAAAGACTGCTATTAATCCAATTTCCCAAGCTGCAAGGCAGATATACCTTCAGAGTGGTAGTCCTACACCTCAGACTTGCCTTCTGCTCCCAACCACTTAGTAGCACTGAGATCATCCCAGTCCTGCAGCAAGCTCCATCAAACCTATTCTGGAAACAGGCCCTGCTAGTTTTGAGCAACTAATCCCAGCTCCACTTGGGCTCTCACCAGTCAGGAAAACCACATTTTTTTCCTTCCTTCCAGACCCTGAAATTACAAATGGCTCCACTAAAAGCATAATCTTGTCTTGCTGAAGTGTATCTCACAGCTTTTTTTTCCTCTCTCTCTCTCATTAACAAATGTTTTAAGCCCCATAAAATGCATGTAATTCTTGGAAACGTGTCACAGACCAAGAAGCAAATGCAGCCCCTAAACTCACCAACTAATGCTTCAAGAGCATCTTTGCCTATTAGAAACAAATAGCTGAGACGATACGTGGTTTTCTGGTGAGAAGCAGGACAGAACTACTGATGGAAATAATGTGCAGACAGAAAAGCCGTCCTGGTTTCTTTACAGCTTTGGAGGGGAATATTTTTTGGTTTGTGGCCAACAGTTTATTTTCCCCATCAGCCACCCAACCCAGCATCCCACAAGTACGGGTTCAGAGCCACCACAAGACATCCCAGTGGCACAGTGAGCAGACACCTGGCTGGTCACAGCATCGCCTCATTAAGATGCATCTCGGAGGGAGCCGCAAAGATGGGACACAGAAGAGCCACAGCATCTCGGAGGCACCTTTTCCAAGGCAATACACCATCAAGAGCTAAAGGAGAGCAAGCTGATGTGTCTGGTGCATTTCTCGCGGTCTCCAAGTTCAAACAGAGCTCTTAAAAAAGAGTTGCTCCATCCCTTCCAGCACCAGCTCACCATTCTTGATTGGCAGTCCCTGCAGCCCTTTCCTCCAGGAGATCCAGCCGGGCCTCCCTTGCTGTCTGAACTACCCCAAAGTTAAATGTCTGTCTCACTTGAGACAGGTCAGAGAAATCTCATGTAAGGCCCACCAGTACTGATCAGATAAGAGGTGTCTGAATATCCTGGCACTCCCAAGCAAGAGCATCTTTACCCACGTGTTATTTTTCATCTCCCACAGCGATACAGCAAACCATCCCATGGTCCCAGGTAAGGATGCTGACTTCTTTTTCATTTCACCAAGGGCTCAGACATCTCCAAAGACCAGCCTGCAGCTGCATTAACCCTCGGCGCTCACAGCACTGGAGCTTGCACTGCAGCGCAAGCCAGCTGCTCCCCAGCAAGACTTTCCTGCCAACCAGGAATATGTCCAAGCTCGGGGTAAAATCAAATACAATTTACCCCAACAGAGAGTGAAAGTACATCCAAATAGGCACACAAGCAAGGGATTTCTCTTTGCAACATTTATTACATGTGCAAAGGGGACAATTGCAAGTAAACAATTTGCTTTGTTAAATGAGACTAGGACAAGGGAGGCTTTCCTGGGGAAGATTACATTAAAGAACCACCAGCAAGCAATTCAAACCCTTCAAACACTGACATTAAATAAAGAGACGTGATAAATGAGAGAGGTCAAGTAAAAATCAAATCAGGGCACAGTATCCAGAAAAACCAGACATGACCATCCCTAATTCAGCCTACAGGAGCTTCCAAATTGTTCTGGTGCACCTAATAGCCCAGTAAATGCAAGCCCATGACTATAATAGTTATGGGGAAAGCTGATACGCTTCTGTTTCTCCAAAGAGGTCACCCCATCTCAGTGGATACGATCCAACACCACCAGGCAGCGTTTGATGCGTCGGGAATCACCTTCTACACCGATTTCATTTGCGGCTCAGAGTCTCAAAGGTAGCTCTACACAAGCCAAGGGGATCCCAAAAGGCAGACCCCACATCCAGCTAGCATCCCGACCTGTTATCCCCTTACCTTTGAAGGATCGTCTGTCCCTCCCTGCTGGCCTTGGTTCAGGAGAGGCGAGTGCCGCATCAGGGGGTCCTGCAGCAGATCCAGGCGCGGTCTCTTGGTTTCAATGAACTCCAAGTCCGATGGCTTGGTCAGGTCAGAGAGATAGGAATGCGCCTCGGTTCTCAGGTGTAACTCCTGAGATCTGGGGACAAAGAGAAAAGAGCCTTTAGAAAACAAACCACCCCTGCTCTATGACTGCAAGCCACTTGAGGAGGACAGAGGGCTCAACTTCTGCCCACTTCCCAGAAGGATGCACGAAGGGAGGCCAGGTGGCCCTGGACACAAACATCTCAGACAGTACATCTCCCAGAGTGCCCACTGCATGCAGGCAGAACCAGGCATCACCCAAGGGAGCGGGACGTGGGGTGCAGCATCACCGTCATCCTAAAAGCCCAACAGGCCACCCTTCTGTCCCTCTCCTCAACACTGCTGCCATGCCACCTGGAAAGCCCCTCTGCCATCTCCTGTCCCACCACACATGGTGCGTGGCTGTCCCTACACCAGGGCAAAGCGAACAAGACTGCAGATTTGAGCCCTCCCTGTCACGCCACGTGGGTTGGGCTGGTCAGAAAAAGCCAAAGCTTGGAAAATCCTCAAATATGGCCCATAAATCCCCCTGTGGCCCCTAAGATGAGGCAGAGCTCCCTTCTGCCATGCTTGGCTTCTCTAGCCAAAGGTACCTGCACCACTGTTTATATTTAGCATCTTCTAAAGGAATACCAAAGATTATATGCTGGGGGAAAAATGCATACTCCTCCGTGGCTAGACAGTAGGGATTTATTTTTCCAGGATGGGGGAGGAAAGAAACCGGCCACATGTAGTTGCACGTCTCTGACACAGACCTGGCAAGCTGTAAAGGCACATTATCCAGAGAGAGCAACTGCGCCGATGAGTCACATCGGGCTCAAATACCTTTCACCTGTTAAATACGATACAGTTGGTAATACCTGGAAATTGGTTTTTTTTTTGCTTTTTTTAAGCAAATGTAAAACTTTTTTTGTAGCTCCATTTTTCCTATCAGGATTCTCTTGTGGGAATTGTAAAGGGATCCTACAAAAATCCATTAAACCTTTAACTAGGCCCAAGGATCAGCTTTGCTGCAGCAGCTCCAAGGGTGTGTTTTTAACACTTCAGGCAGAAGTGTCTCTTAAAAAAAATAATAAAATAAAATGAAGCACAGGAGATTCAAAGCTTGGAAAAAAACATTATTTTTTTTTCTTGTCCCCTTAAACAAGATCGTTCAAGTTCTCCTGAGCTGCGTGGTGAACTACCCTCCCCAGTTACCAAACACCAGCAAACTAAACAGCCTCTGAAGCTACTCGAAGGAGAGAAAGGGAGGGGATGCATTTTGTCAGCGCAAGCGTAAAAAACAGGGGGTCCTGGGCATCGTTTGGCCCCCACCCACAAACTGCAATTGCTGACGTTAATTTTTACCTAGCTAGGTGAATATCTCAGAGAGGATGACAAAAAGGGAAGGACCCAGAGCCCTCTGAAGCCAGCGGGAGTCTTTCCAGTGGCTGTAACGGCTCTGGACCGCATCCAGAGAGAGGAGGAACCCCGGTGAAAGCCACCTTCTCGGGGGGCACCACCTCGAGGAAAACCCTCTGCCCTCCCCTGCAGCAGAGTGGCAAACTCAACCCCGCTCCAGAGAAGCAAGAGAGAGGTGGTTTGGGTTTCTTTTTTCTTTTTTTTTTTCTTTTTTTTATTTAAACATCAACAGCAGGCACAAAGCATGTGCAGGCCAAACTCTGCTGCTGTGGGTTTGGCACACGTGGCCAGTGCTGGGATTTGGGCAGCAGCTTCGCTTGCTGACACACAGAAACAGAATCTGGCTCGTCCTCTTCATCCTCCTCCCCAGCAGAAAGGGGACGGGAGAGCGGGGAGGCTCTGGCACTGCCTGTGCCACTCCAATCCCAGCCTACAAGAGGGCGAACGCACAGCTCACGCGGCGAACTTTTCAGCGCAGAACAGCTCTTAAATTTGGCATTGAAGCGCAGCTCACTTCACCTGCAAACACTTTCACACCGAATGATCCTCAACTTTTCTCAGCAAGCCCAGAAATATCTCCTGGCACCTCTCAAATTTCCTGCTGGCTTGTCCCAACCCCTCCTGCAAACCCTGCCCGCCCACAGCTGCACGCCAGCATTTTGGGCTCTGCTGTAAAACCCAGTAACAATAAGCAACTGTTGAGCTGGGCAGGTGTTAAAATATTCCAACACCCAAGGCTCTGCCATACCAAGGCAATTAAAAATCAGATGTACTTATTTTCCACTTCTTCCCCCCCCCCTTTTTTTTTTTTTTTTTTTTTAAGGCAGTATTACCAAGAAGCCGCTAATTGACACAGGACAGCTCTGAGACCTCTGCAGTTGTCAGGAACCCAACCCGACACGACTGCTATGCTTAGGAGAAAAAACATGTACTTTTAAGATTAAAGCAACACTCAGCTTTACAAAGGCAGTTACTTACAGCGAGGCAGGGGCCACGCCGGGGAAAGCAGCTGCAATGTTATAGGGTGCTATTTTATTTCCATTTCCACATCCATTGGAACTGCTATTAACTTTATCCACTGGAATTTCCAGCCGCTCCCGCGATCGCCTTGCCTGACACAACCCACCCAGCCCATCCTGGCTGCCCATACAAACGCTCTTGCTTGAAGCCTTCACACCTTTCACTCTTTACATCCACACCTGCAGCGAGCTCTTTACAACAGACTTTTATGCAGTGATGACGTTGTTGTCAGCATAAAAATAGCCCAGCCTGAAAAACCCTCCCATTACACCGAGTTTGGGGTTTTGCTGCATTTTCCAAATAGCTCCCACCTGGCCGGTTTATTCCAGAGATTCCTACTTTGCTGAAGGGAAAGAGTGGTTTTAATTGCATGTGAGTTACGCATGATTAAATGGAATAAACCAAACGCCGGCTTTAATTATGAAGTGGGGCGGGTTAGTCTTCGCCTGGAGTCCTCTGCCACAAACACTAAACTACTTAGAAGAAGCGGAGCGGCGTGAGATCCGCTGCCGCTCCTGAGGCTGCGTGCCCAGGCTTTGTCCTTGGGTGCCCAGGCTTTGTCCTGACGTCCAGCCGCCCATGCATGGCTCTGCTTTGCGCAGGTCTGAGTCAAGAAGACAAAGACAACCCAAGATTAGACCTTTGCTTTATTACTAATCTGACCAACTAATCGCACCCTACCAGCTGCAGACCCACATTACTCATCCACAGGGCCATTTCCTCAGCAGACTCACGTGGGGTGTTAGCAAGGTATGAGCCCATAAAATCCTACAGCAAGTGCAGGGCACCTACAACTCATTCCAGCACATGTGGGTCACCCACGACCTGGGAAAACACCTTCTGCTGCATTATACCTACACCAGAACCAACGGAGCACAAGATGGGCTGAAAAAAAGGAGCTGCCTGCTAGCTGGGTATAGAGGAAGCAGAGGGCATTTCTCTCCTGGGAGAAAGGATCAAACTAGACATCATGAGCTGCCCTTGGGGCTTGTGAGAGCAGCCCTGATGAGATCTAAATGGATCCTACCTTTATCTTCTTCACTTTGCTGAAGCCAAATCAATGGACAAGTACAAACTTTTCTGGAGGTCAAAGAGGACCAACCCAACCCAACAACCCACCTCAGGAGCACACTACCTGGCTCTTCAGAGCAGCATAACCCTCCCCTGCTCTTCAAACCTTCCCGTTTCTCCATCAACTAAGCAGCAGAAGGTGACAGCAGGCGGAACGACTGCTCTTCTGCAACATCCAGCAAACCCAGCCTGACTTCAGGGAGACGTGCCTCCTGCACCAAGGGTTCAAAACACCAGCAGCAACTCCAAGCCGGCTCCCACCAACTTCCCAGCAAGGGCATGTTTTAAATTTTGCTCCCATCCACAAATATTGTTCCCTACATCATGGGGCCAAGCAACATAACCAGGCTGGAAAACTGGCTCTCGCCGTCTCTTGGAACCAGAACCAAGGTAAACGATAGCTTTGCTGCAGCTGTTTATTTCCTCTGGCTGAGACAGTTTGGTGGGAAATTGTCTCCAAAAATAAGTTTAAAAAAAGTCTCCAGCCCCCACAGGTACAGACAGACAATAAAATGCTTTTGAGAGCGAGCAATATAGAAAACCACTAGTGTCGAAGTGAATTATTTATAGCCAATGCTAAGATTTATCAGAGGTTTCAGCAACCGCTTTACAGCTAATGATAGCCAGAGTGGGAGACTGGACAAACTGAGACCTGTTAAAGAGAGAAACTGGAGGGTGTGTAGGAGCAAACCTGCCACCAGGCAGATAGAAAAACACATACAGGACCAGCTGATATATTCCCTCTGTCATACAGGTGGAGAGGGAGGAAAACCATCATGACTTAACAACAGAGGCCACGGGAAGAGCAGCCTGTCTGGGTGGGGAAGGTGGAGTTCCCATGCCCTCAGCAACATCTGCCAGCAGCAGGATTGAGTCTTCACCAGCCAAAGGTGTGGGACAGCCTCAAGCAGGATGCTTCGCTCACCATGCTGTCCAGCTCAAGGACTCCCAGGTCCTCCCAAGGTCTGACTGAGTGCCTGTCACCAGGCGGTCCCACGTGCATCCTCGTGATGCTCTGGCTGTGCAGTCTCACACAAGGGCAGGTAGCTGTGCCTCAGCCGCCTGTGCAACCCCCTCAGCCAACTTCTTCCAAGCCAACTGCAATTTAGATGAGAGCAGATGCTTTATTTAAAACTTGCATATTGAAGATCCCCATACACAGAGCCTGAATTATTCATGGATAGGACTTCAACACCATGCCACACAATGGCACTGCCTCACTCAAGAGGAGGAGAAGGTATATTTGTCTCTCTCCACAAACTCTCCCCCATGCTATCTCCAGGCATCCAAAATCTGGAATCCCACAGGAAAGCCCTCCTGGCAGTCCTGGGTGTCTGGAGCACTCCCTGAACTAATGGCTTCAGGGACATCCCATGTTTCACCAGGTCTGCTGCATACACTACTCGACCACCTTTGCTTCCCCAAAATAAACCTGGTTCAAGATCATGCACGGCAGAGTTGCTTCATGAACTTTTACCCCTCCATCCCAGCCAAGGCAAAGCCCAGGTTTCCCCCCACACCTCCCTGCCAGGGTACATTGGCCCGTTCCACAAAGCCTAGTGTCTCCACATCTCCCCTCTGGAGCCTCGGTCACCCTCCGTGACCACCCATGGACATGCACCGCAGACCACAAGGCTTGTCACCAAGTGTCTACACGCCAGCATCTACCCTTTCCAGCCATTGTTTTCCCATGTTCATTTATGGCGAGGAAAAAAATGCGGCTTCCAGAACATCATTTCATGTGTGAAAAGACACAAAGATGTATGGTTGTAGGAATTTCAGCCACACCGCCGCTCGCTCCTGAGAAAAGTGTTACCTTTAAAAATGGACACTTAATTAAAGACCATAAATAAAATCAGATCGGTCGCACTGTTAACTGGGGAGCAGTTGGTGCCATTTGGCCCAGCACAGATGAAGACAGAGAGCTGCACATGATTTCCAGCGGCCACGCACACCGCCCCGGCTTCCCACCACTCCCTGGGCTCCTCAGCCAGCAGGATTAATCACATTCAATAAGCACAGTAATTAGGCCTGCTCTCATACTATATTGCACATGGCTATCTTGGATGGCTGCAGAAACACAGCAACTGTTTAACATATCCTAAATGTCGTACTTCAGATCAACGCCGGGCAAACTCCTCGTGACTGCTAAGCAGAAAGGCTCTGAAAAAGGAGCATGGTCTCATGAGTTGGGAAGATAATCACCTATGAAAATAGTGACTCATCTTATTCTGGATAAAGGCAGAATATACTGTGTTAACATGCATACCACTTATTTACAGCCATGTTTTCTGCCAGAGAAGCCATTATGCACCTCAGCATTCCTTTGTTAATACCGAATCTTGCTTTAAAATGATAACACTTATAAAAATTCAGAAAAATCCAGTTCCTTGATCTTTCAAACCCCTCACCTCCCTGGCACCTGCCATTTAACACTCAACCCAGTTTTCCTCACTTCTTTTGCAGACCAAAATATATATATAGAAGAGAAGAAAACCCTAATCCTTGTCACCTTGCCAGGACATTCCTCTGCAAGTATT
Organism: Scopus umbretta; assembly: GCA_013400535.1. Lineage (NCBI taxonomy): Eukaryota > Metazoa > Chordata > Aves > Pelecaniformes > Scopidae > Scopus > Scopus umbretta. The sequence goes on from VZTL01036280.1 coordinate 314,510, forward strand.
CATGGTACGACTTGTACCAACAGCAGATCCTGAAATACTTCTCTTCGCTCCTGCAGTCCAGTTGGCACAGCCAACCGAACAAGCCAAGGGGAAGTCTGTGGATCCTTCCAAGAAAAAGCCTGCTACCAAAAAAACCACCAAGGAAAGCAGCACATCCCTGCAAAGACAGACAGCGCCAAGTTTCCCTACAGCAACAGATTCAGAGTGGTTCAAATTTTCCTTCCTTCTTCCAAGCCAGAATTGCTGCACAGGGAGTTTGAGTCTCTACCCATCCACCAAGGGGTGATGACAACTCTCAAGGCTGATGTACTTGGAGTCTGTAACTCCCCAGCACCTCCTGCAGGGCTGGGCTGGCTGGGGTGGGAAGCAGGAGACATATCACCCCTGAGAGAAGAGAGCCCAGTGACGGCGTGACACTTCAGGAACTGGCTCTCCCCATCCTGCCTGACCCACCAGGCTCAGCGGTGGGCACGTCCAGCTGCCTGAGCCTGACATTTAGCCAGTTTCTTGCTCAGGGAGCCCCAAAACGTGGGACCATCTCAGCACACCATGCCCTCCAGCAAGTTACCACTCAACAGTTTTTTTGCCACTAACATACGATTCATACTGAAAACACTGGGCCCATGGTGAAATGCTTCACCGCTTGTTCCCTTTTCACTGGACCACAACTGAAAACCACCCTGGTGGCTACAGCAAAACTGCAGCCAGGAGAGACAGAAAACCAGCCAGGAAGACCATCTAAGCAAGCCCAAATGATTTCTGCGGTATTTGAAGCGTCCATGGGGTCAAGCCTCAAATACAATGTGCACAGACAGCCTGCAGAGGCTTGACAGATCTGCCCAAGGTGAAGGCAAAGCCAAACTGGGGGACAACCCCCAAAACCCAGCACAGAGTAAAGTGAATCCCTGCGGTTTCCAGGAGAGGACGGCAACAGTGGCTGCCCACCAGGCAGGTGGGCTCAGAGGAACTGGGACCGAGCAGCCCGAGGGCTGAACCACGCTCTCCGGCTGCAGGCACAGCTCTCCATCAGCACAAGGCATGGCGATGGCAGGGCAGCGATGTCCATCTGGGAACACACACAAGGCTCAATCTCCAGCACTGTCAGTCTGCCACATTCCACTTGCACTAGACTCACAAATTGAGTTCTTTAAGGAGCAGAAGAGCATCAGCCACCACAACCAACAGCAGCCAGGCTGCTTCCTCTGAACACCCGAAGCAACGGGGGACTGGAAGGGTTCCCCTCCACCGACACTTGCTTCAAGGGGAGGATTGTCACCACTGCATGCAAGGTGGGGTATCAGGCAGGGAACCAAGGTGAGGGTCTTCTTTCCAGACACAGCACACCCCTGTGCTTCCCTCTATTTACCCCCTGTGCCCGCACTGTGGACGTTACTCTCTTGCCTTTGGTTGCTCCCTCCCCTCCAACCCCTCACGGTGAGAGCCAGCTGCCTCTGCTCAAAACCATCAATCCCAGCCCAGGAACAAAGCCAAAGTGCTTACAGATGCACACGGCATGAACCTGCCAAAGGGACTCAGCTGCAGAGATGGCTGCTTTCACCACTCTCCCTTGTCCAGGCTTTGTTCCATACCAGGCAGAGCCAGAGCTATTTTTTGGGGTTGGTATCAATGACCAACCCAACCTGCGCCAGGGTCTTGGCCCTTGAGCACCCGAGGAACCCTCCGGTGAGCAACCAAACACGCAAAGGGCTCTATTTACAACACATCAGGTGCTGTTTTAGAGCAGATCCTCACACCACAAAAACGAAAAAGCAAAGCCCCCAGAGGATAGATTTTTAAGCGTGGTGCTTAAAAATGCAGAGAAACAGTAGTTGGCTTTGCAAAATGGACTAACAGCTCCCCAGCCCCAACGAGACCCAGTTTGAATGACTTCACTAATTAATTACACTGGGTTGAAAATTTCTGCAGATCCCCCACCCTGCATCCCCAGATGCCCAACAATTTTTTTTAACGAGTTTATATCCCAGCATTCTGGCACAAGATGCCAACTGAGCTGAAGTGGTATTTTTAGCACAAGGAGAAGTGGTGGCCGTCAGGTACAAATTTTGCAAAAGTTCAATTTTTTCTGATATTACAGGGAAAAAGGGATGAAATGTAAGTTGGGTTTGTTTCAAAAAAAGTTTCTTTTTATAGCAAGCCAAAATTTCACCATTCAAGTTGAAAGTGAAGTAACCGTGATAAGCATTCGGATGTGTATCTAGACCTGACAACCTCGATTAACATTTACCCACATTCATGTGATTGTCAACATAAAAATAAGTTTGGAGAGTTCGAAACATTTGTAAGCCAAAGAAAGATGCCTGGATGACCACACCAGATTAGGCATGTGGTACAGCAGACACCAAGGCTTGCAGTTGTTTTAGTTGTTTGGGTTTTNAAACCACTAAGCATCAAATGCAGAAGAGAAACTGTGAGAGAGCAGCATTTTGCGATGAAACAGAGAGTGAGAGTGATGGCCGTCAGAACAGATCAGCTCCTGTGGTTAAAGCATCTACAGCATTTCCAGCCACACGGCGCTTGCCTGAGTTGTACCCAAAGACACTGCCAGCCTCCCACGGGAGACTACGAAAGCAATCAGTGACACTGGGAGAGCCATGAGGGGAGCAGACAGGAAAAAAGCAGCTCAGAGAAAGTTGCAAGGGGAATGCGGAAAGAGAAACAAAAACAATGAACGCAGGGAGGAAGACCAGCAGAAGAGGAAGCGGAGATGCACAGTGAGCCCTTCTCACTCCTCCCTTTGGCCTCAGGAGCCACAGACCAAACCTGATCACAGCTTTATTTTCTACGTTGAAGAAAGATGATGCAACCAGCCACAGCGATGTGTAGCTTCACAGAAGTGAGGGGGGTGGGATTTTTTTTGTAGTTTGGTGTTTTTAAGAGGTCTTTAAAATGCTTGACGGTCCAAGGGCAGAAACCAGAAGGCAAAGGTGCCGCTTCATTAACACAATGAAGCTAAGACTGGCACAGAGACTGAGCAATACGCAACGTAACATTGCCCAGGTCTCAGAGCCCTCCTCTGCAACACCGTGCTGTGCAAGACACTTGCTATTGCAGTTAGGATGCCCACGGCTCAGGGGGAAGCACGGAGCCGGTACCTTTCATTGCCTGGCTGGAACTCGGAGAGCAGGGACGGCCTCCGCCGCTGTGGCTGCATGATAGACCCCGGTGGGAGGTGGGAAGCGAAATCCCTGGAATGATGCTGGTACTCCAACAGCGCGACGTCCTGCAGAAACAAACACAGAAGAGCTCCTTAGGCCGGTGGCAACTTTCAAGAAAGCAACGAACCCCAGCAACTCAGAAGAAACCATATAGACACTCCTCCTTTGAAGCAGTGGGTGCTGGACCACGCGGCTCAGTGCTTCCCCCCTTTTCCCGAAAAGGGTTCCCAGTAACCCCCAGTCCTGCACCGTGTTGGGATGGCAGCTCGCACCCCGGTCCAACCCGCCTCCAGCTTTTTACTGGGGCTGCTCGCAAGCTGGCTCCTGATATGGGACCCCAGCAAGCTCAACCCAGCCGCAGAGCACGCACACAGGGATTTTTGGCATCCAAGCAGTCCTGATGACAACTTCAAATCCAAGAGGAAGAACAGGTAAGAAGAAAATGAAAAGTCACAGGATACTTTCAGCTTCAATAATCCACACAGCAGTAAGAAGAAAGAAAAAATAAAATAAATTAAAAAAAAAAAAAAGAAAGAAGAGAAATCATAAATGTTATCTTGAGAGTGTCCCTTTAAACACAACTCCCCTGGGCTGAGCTCAAGGGGTTTGAAAGGACAGTTTGCTGCTTATTACGTGTACGTCCCTTTTGTTCCTTGACCCTCAGAGAGTACAGTACAGTATGTTCCTGGTTTTAATTAAATAAGAAGCCCTCCTGCTCTGTGCCGCAGACTGATTCCAGCAACAGTATTTTAGCAGCTACATTCAACTGCTATTTTTTATTTGCAGATAGCTACTTGACCAGAAGACTAATCATCTAATTAACTAAGACCTTCAGCAACGGCATAGAAAGCCCTGCCACAGAATATCCCTGGTAACACTGACACACATTTATGTTAGAAGAACTAATCCCACCTGGGAGTCTATTTTGAACAGTTCTCAACTGGAACAAAAAAGCTCCAACTCCCTCAAAAAGAAAAAAGAAATTTCAGAGTCTTAAAAAAGGAAAAAAAAAAAATCAATAAATAAAATACTATGTGCATGCAGTTGGGAGGTGTGGGCAGGGGACTCTCAGCCCTAACAGCTGCAACAGAAATTATTTGATCTGCTGTAGTGAAGACTGACGTGCTCCAGTACTAGGGAAGCTGGAGCAGTGCCCCTGCAAGGTGCATGGCAGGCAACGAAAGGATTTGGGAGCTTAAATAGCAACAACCTGCACGTAGAGACCCCCTCTCCCAAGCTGCAAGTGAACAGAGCAGCCCAGCACTGGATGCCACGCACCCCTCCAGCCGGCTTCAGAGCAGAAGGGAATATCAAAGCCCAACATCTTTGGCCACCAGAGGGTAAAACAAGATGTTTGCATAGTAGCTTTCTGGAAAACCAGGAAGAAAACAGAAATTGTAAGCACTCGGTGCAGGGCAGCCAAAAAAAGCAGATCCCCTACGCCACATTCAGCTGCTCTCGCACAAAAGCTGAAAAGACCAAATATCAGATGAAGAAGAAAGGGGATGGCGGTGTCTGACAGCCACCGCTTCTCCTTGTGCCTGGAAAGGTGCACCGGTTTTTGGAACCGGGTTCATTTCTCCCCGGCATCAGGCAATAGTGTGGTGCTGCTCCTTTTCTGTTCTGACTAATCTTGGGAAACCTCAGGAACCTCTGCCAGCCCCAAACTCCTGGTCTCCACCTCCAGCCTGGCACTCGGCCTCTGGGGCAAGGGGTGTCTTCAGACAGGCTCTTGCGACATAAGGAAGGCATTAATGGGACGGTGTTTCCTCATCCTCGTGGGGATGGTCTACTTCTGCTGTAAATCCAGGTGTTAAGGGAGGATGCTACCCTGCGATACCGCTTTTTCTTTGTCCACACAGGAGGCCCTGAGGGGGCTGCAGGACAGACTATGCTATGGGTCCAACCACAGATAGGACAAACTCACGACATCTGAAGTGAAGGAGCCCCTTAGCTCTTACAGCCCCAGCCAAAGCAGAATCACTGCCTGCAATGAGCTTCCCCACATTCACACTTGTCCTGGTTTTCACTAAAAAAAAGAGGGAATAAAAAAAAAAAAAAAAAAGCAGCGATGCAGCTCCTGACATCCACCTACAAAACAAACACATCATGTCTGGGAAGACACACCAATAGGCCCACAAGAAGGGCAGTCACCTTCTGTAGGCGTATAAACAAGAATTACCTGTCTGGGAGGCTGAAAGGCTGCCCTTGAGAGAAAGGAAAAAAAAAAAAAAAAAAGGTTCTTGCATGTCCCGAGAACCATCTGTTTTTCCTTTTCCCCCTGCCCACACTCAGCTGAGCTCTGCCTTTTCCTCCTCTAACCCCCGTCAGAAAATTGCTGGTGGAGCTCAGAACTTGCTGGCATGGCCTGAAGTGATGGGAAAGCTCCTTACGTGGGGCCATTAGCTCGGGGCCAGGATGACAGGCATGCCTCGCCAGCTTCCCTGCCGAGGGCAAGGCCAGCAAGCACCAGCTCCTGCTTCTCCAGACATCGCCCAACTCGCTCTCTGACCCGCTCCGCTTTGCTCGCATCAGCGTTCTGTTTTACCAGAAGAAAACATAACCTAAGAATTAGTGAGGAGGATTAAAACTGACAAATTTCTGTGCCCTGTGATGAACTGTCAAAGGAACCACAGGAGGCCTGGCAGGACATAGGTGGATTAATTGCTCAGAAAGTTACTACAGTAAATGGCACTGTGAGCTATGACTGTTTTTCAAAATGAAAATGCCAGAAAGGTTTACGAGCTGCCTTCAGAAAAGGGTTCAATTTTGCTGAGCAGTGTTTTAAAGACATATGCTGGGAGGCACCTTGCTGCCAGTGCTGCTGCACCTTCCACGCGCGGGCAGAGATGAGGGAGCGGCGTCCAGCGGGTGCCACGTGAATTCCCCACGGCCGAAGCATGCAGCACAAGCGTGGTTTAGTCCCCATCCTGACCTAACACTTCTAGCGCAGCCTTGGCACCTGCTCAAGGGCAGCTGTAAGACACCTGAAATAAAACAACTGAAAACAACTCTGCAGTCCCAAGCTACGCGTTGCTCCTTTTCCTCTCCATTGCTTTGCTGGTTTTCGCTCAATTCTACTTTTTGCTCATCCTCTCCCTCTTCCTCTCTTTGCCTCTCTTCCCGCCCTCTGCAAAACCTCCTCCCACTCCCCCAAATCCGTTGATGTGTTGGAGCCCCTTCTCCAGGGCCTTCAATTCTCCCATTGCCTCCAGTCGGGACTTTGTTGCTTTCACACCAACCTTCCTGTTGTTCCTTGTGGTTCAGGTGCTCCCACACAGATGTACTTTGTAGAAGTTCTACTGAATTTATGCAATTCTGCAAATGCCATGAAACAGAAATTAAGGAAGCAGAAAGACCATGGGTAGTCAAGGGCTCTGGCACATCAACAGATTGGGGGGGGGGGGGGG
>VZTL01036280.1:321103-339780 GCA_013400535.1 Scopus umbretta
GCGTCTACACAAGTGCGTGGAGAACAAGAATGCGGGGGGGGGGGGGGAGTAGGGTTTGCAGAGGGCAGGAAGAGATGCAAAGAGAAGATGAGCAAGAAGTAGAATTGAGCATCTTTTCCACTTCTGTTGATAGAAATTAAGCTTCTTTACCCAGGCAAAGGAAGGGGAATATTTCCAAAACAAAACAAAAGCAACCAAAATCACTTTCGGAAATCTCAATGTCACGACCTTACTCTCCTGATAAAACAGCAGCTTCCCAAAATATAACCCCGGGGTGAAAGGAACTGTGTCCCCTCTAACCATACAGGCAGAGTACAAACGAACCAGAGTTTCCTCTCTCTAGGCTGCACTGTCTAGAGCTGCAGACGGTTCGAGAACCAGCCCGGCAACGCGGAGGCTGAGCTGCCATGGTCAGGGTTACACCCTCCTGTCCCACACACGCCTCGCTGGCAGCGGCTCTCTGCTGGCCCCAAGAGCAGAGCTTTATTCAGGCTAGTCCCTGGGGCATCCATCTTCCCAGACAGAAGCAAATCCACACGATGCCATGGGAGCAGCCTCGTAAGCTGTCAGAAAGCTTGCCGGAACTGGAGAGATACGGCCCAGGCACAGCAAGCACAGAGGTCCCCCAAGAATGCCTCTTCTGCAGACCACTGGTGGGAGGATCCCATCCTCCAGCGCAGACATTCATCCCCAGCATCTCCCCGGCAGCTCCGCAGCACAACCCTGCTACGCGCATCCTTGCTCCTGCGCCAGCCCACCCACCGATGCCCGGCCAACCCACACTTGCCCAAGGGCAGCAGTAGGCTCAGGTCAGGAGCAGACTTGGAAAACTGTGGAAGTCACCCAGCAGGGAGAGGAAGGTGGGATCCCTGTCGCTGGGAGCAGCTTGTCATCCAAGTGCAGTGAAGAGGCTGAGTCGGCTCTGTCTTCCAGTCCCAGAAATGCATTGCTGTCTTTGTCCTTCACAAGCCACCAGGTATTACACCATGCTGGATAGCTGCCCTGGCCCAAACCATCAGCCTTGCATCCACTTCAGAACCAGCAAGCCACATCTCCAAAGCTTAGGGTGAAGCCAGCTAACTAAAATTAGAAAAACAACATGGAAATTCTCTGTTATCCAAACTACGCACCTGCACTAGTTCCTGAGCACATCACCCAAATGAAATCAAATCAGGGAGCAAGCTCTTCAGGGCTGAGGCAGCTCAGCCTCGCATTGCACTCCCCCAGCTCCAAGTGACCTGCTGAGAAGGGGCTGCACGCTGCCATAAGCAGAAAGGACACGTAGCAGCAATGTGGGGCTGCGCGGATGCTGCTTGGGAGGCAGGTGATGGGGAGCACAGACAAACTGCTGCGGGTGCCATCACCAGAACTGCAGCTCTTCATAGCAGACGACTTCAGGTGCCCACAGCATAGCATACACTGCAATTCAGCAGTCAGCTGGAGCCGCAAGTACCCAGGGGCAGACTTCAGCATCCCATGCAAATACTGCAAACCCCTGGCCTTTACACAGGGGTCTGATTCCCTTTCCCTTACATCGAACACGCTTCAGTCGAAGCCGGACATGGGCGATGCTGAAGACAGACCTCACAACCGCTGCCTGCTGCGGCGACTGGTGGGGAAGGGTCTTGTGGGGAACGCTACTGAAAGGCAGCCACCTTCTGTCCACACAACACCAGAAACCTGCCCTGCAGGTCCCTCTGAGCAGCTCCTGGCCCCACACCACAAAAAGCCACTGGCTGGGCTGAGCCAGCACTAGCAGCATCACCGAAGATGGACAGATAACGAGAGTGCCTACAGTGCCAAAAATCACTCTGGCAGAGCACAAGGCCAACATTTAGATAAATAAAATACTAAAGAGCCAAAAGCAGCCTCATTCAAATATACTTCTTCATGCAGCAGGCTGAAGAGGTACTTGGGCCCAGGCAGAGGTGCCGAAAGCATCCTTTGCTGCCAGCGAGGAAGGCTGGACACATCCGCGCTGCCCCTGCCTAGGGGTGCTGGGAGGGGGAGCTGGTGAAAGCACTCCCAGTCTCAAGGGATTTTTGTGTTATTACTTGATTTGGGAATGCCAAGAGCGGCGTCTCCCTCCCCTTCCTGGAAAATCCTCTGACCCTAAATAACCTGAGTCTATCAGGCTCATTTAGATACGCTAATCAAACTGTCTAAAGCCAGGAGACTGGATACGGTATTACAGAAAAGCCCTCAGCAACACAAAAACAGAGGCAGCCCCATGGAAGGAAAAAAAAACAAAACACTTTCCTCCCCCCCCCCCCCCCCCCTTTTTAAATTTTTTAAAGCTTTCAGCCTGCCGCCTTACCTACCATACTGTCTCCAGCGAAATCTGCTGTGCTATCCCCTGACCTCAGGATAACCCACACACTAAACTAATAACTGCACACAGCCGCGCAGCCTTTCTGCCTTTCTCACTTTCTGTTTTGAACACGTGCACTTGCTGGTGCGCTTCATTTCTCCTTCCCCTGCTTGCAGCTGCCTGGGTCCGGGTTGCCTGACCTCCAACGAGAAGGAAGAAAGGGGGGGTTGAAAGCAATGCTGGAAGCACCCCTGGGTGCTGACCCACAGCGCAGAGCCAGACAATGCTCCGCCACGGCCAACGGTGGCTCTGACCCTGCCCTCCCAGCTCCAGCGTAGAGCACATCCCTACGGACAAGGCATCTACCGACTCCTCCATCCAGATGGCATTCCCACAGCTGCAAGAATTAGCCCCTGAGGAGAAGACCCCAGAGACACGAGGCCTGCAGAAAGGAAGCCTGGAGCTGCTCTTGCAACAGAAAGGCACACTGCTCCTCCTCTCTTCCTCCCACCAGCAGAAAAACAAGTGCAAACGCCCAGTGCTTCTGGCTTCCTTGGAAAACAGCTCTGGAACAAATCCGTGGAGACCTAGAGCGCAGTCAGAAGAACACCTGCAGCACAGCTCAAAGCAGCCCGAAGCATTAGATCCGTCCCCTGCCGCTTACCACGTCTTCAGCCGAGAAAGCAACCAGGAGCTCCCCGCCGAGTTTCGGTGCAAAGACAGCTTTGCTAAAAAACCACCGGCTCTTGTTTTGCTGTGACACCGAGGAGGAGCGGTCCCGGGGTCAGTCACCACATCCGCCAGCTGAGCCGGCTCCCCGGCGGAGGGTGGCACTCGCGCCAGCAGCTGCCTCTAATCACGGCATCAGGCGCAGACGGTGCCTCGCCTGCGGAGCTCCCGGGGCACAGGAGCCCTCGCCCAGCTACGAGCCACTGCCCCGCACTGTCCTTCTCACCTTTTGCAGGTAGGCAAACAGGCCAGGGCACTGCACACGCTCCTCGAGGAGCAAATCCCAGCTCCTCGCCACCTCCACCAAGGATTAGGTCACGGGCTGTTCGTTACGAGCTCGCCCAGCGTTGTATTGCGAATAATTTTTATTTCTTAATGACGTGCTATTTCTGCTGAAGCACTCCCAAGCGTTTAGCCTAAACGAGGCCGATTAATAATGGCGTGGTCTGAATACTGAGCAGAAAACAATGCCAAAGCGTCCCTATTTGTTTCACTATTTATAAATTGTCCCTTATCTAATTTCAGAAAAGGATGCCTGGCCCATTCCTGCTGCTCGTCAGCCTTGCTGGGAACTCCTTTTAGCCACGGGGGAATTGATAGGCCAGGGCAGTGGGGCTGGTGCCCCCACAAACCGTGGCACTGGTGGCACGCAGAGCCAGAGCCGGGCTACAGCTGCTGCCCTGGCAGGTCCCACACCGCTCTCGTCCCCGATGACATCCCGCTGGCTCTGGGGGATCTGGGGACCTTGCTTCACCCCGTGCCTCACCTTCATCCTGAGCGTCCTGGTTCCCACCGGTATTTCCTGAGAGGAGAAGAGAGTTGAGAGCAGCTCAGACAGCGCTGCCCAGAGCAGCATGGCACCAGCCATGTGGTCCATCCTTCTCCTCCTCCTGCTTTTCTGCTGGTGTCTCCCCAAATCAGAGAACACCCTGTGCCTCTGATGCCCGGAGCTACTCCCTATACAACAAGGATGGCCAGAGGGGACACACAAATCAGAGGGGCCCAACACAGTGGCCAAGACTTGACCACACAGCCTCAGACTGCAAAGCCACCACGTTCCCCCGGGAAGCACACAGGCAGGTTGAGCTTCCCACACCCCCAGGAGCACACAGCCAGCACAGAGCAGCGTATCCCGACTTTAAACCTGCAAGGGCCTCAGGTGGTCCAGCAGTTCATTTGTGCACTAAGCTCCTGCTTGAGCCCCTTGATGCAACCCTGGCTGCAGCAGGAGGCTGGGCTAGCAATCGGTGCCACCTGCGAGCCAGGTGGACCAGCTCTCCAGTCCAAGGTGGGGTGGCCAAAGAAGCAGGGCCACCGCTCCAGTGGCTTTGCTGGAGACAGGGGATGCCCTCCACCCCTGCTCTGCACACCCTGAACTTGTTGCTTTAAATGTCTTTCTGCCAGCAGTGAGCGCGACCTATTTTAGCAATAAAAGGAAAAGCGCTCTGGTGCCTGGGTACCCCTTGGCACTGGCAGCACAACAGTTGCGCGTCAGACCGAGAAACACACTTTTTAGCCTTTGCCTGGAGAAAATAATTTTTCCCAAAGCCGATTCAGGTAAGAGGAAAAGGGAAAGTTTGGAAGGAACCGGAGTGGTAGCAGAGCCGCCACTGCATGAGGTCCAGACACAGCATGGGCTGCGAGGGTGCAAAGCCCATCGCTCCCAGCCTCCCCAGCAAAGAGGAGCCATCCTCTGCTACTGAAAACCTCCACCGAAGTGCAAAGGAGGTGGTTACTGAACAAAACAGGTTGTCCACAAGTACACTGCTGTCTGCCCAACTTCCTCCCCAAAACCCTGGGAGGAGCTCACTGCAGATTTAAGAAAAAAAACAAAACCAACAACAAAAAAAAAAACCCATAAACCAAACAACACCTCCACAATCAGCTCTACTGTTGAAGATAAGGTCAGTAATAAAAACCTGGCTGAATACATGCATTTTTATCTTGCCTACGGGGATGCAACATGTGCTGAAAAGACAAATGCCCTTATTGTTCCACCAGTCTCATTGCCATCCGTCTCTCAGAAGCTGCTGACTTGGCCTTTTGTTTTAGGAGGTGACCGCACTGCGCGTGGCCCCTTCTTGGAAGACATTGATCTCTGCTGCCATCCCTGCACTGAGGCCACGTCTGCTGCCAGCACCATTAGCGTCTGTACCAGCTGCACAGTAACGCATCCTTCCCAACACCCTCTCCCCCACCTCTCCAGCAAACCGGGGCTGTCAGCAGCATTTAGCTGTGCCCTCTGAATATGCCATTCATGGAGAAGAAGTCACGTCTCGGTGGGGGCAGCTCTCAGCTGTTGTGGCTTCCCAGTCATCTGACCGGTGCCGGGTGCTGGAGCCAGCCACCAGCCCTCTCCCCGGCAGCCAGAGGTGCCCGCAGAGCAGCAGCACATCCATTACAGTGCTGCTTTTGAGCCTCTCTCCATCACAAGACTTTTGTCCCAGTCGCATCCAGGCGCCTTTTTGCTGGGAATGACCCATTTGCCCTTTCTCCATTCCCCACGCCTGGTCCTCTGCTTCCTGAAGCCGTTTGTGGTCACGAACACCTGTGGGGGGTGAGCAGCTCTCTTCACACAACAGACCCAAAACTTCCACCTTAAAAGCACGAGGTCATTTTACTCATCAACGCACCTCTTCTGCAGCGTAGTCCCCCACCATCTCCCACCACACATGCTTCCACACAACACCCATAACCTATCTGCAGGTCCGTGTAGGACCCTTTTGTCTTTCCACATCCCCCACTCAGCTCTCTCCTACACTACTTTACACCTCTACAGGAAATCCTTCAGGTCAAAGAACCTGACTTGCTCAGTATTTTGAATAGATGTGGTGACAGTGACAACCAGCAGAAGTCCCCCGTCTTGCCGAAGGTGCCTCCAGGGGCTGGTGGGCCAACGTGAGCAGTCAGGCTAGGGGTGCAAGCAAAGCACTCTCCAAAAGTGCCTTTAGTGGGTCTCTACCTTTGCCAAACCACATATGCAGCAATCATTTTTTTCTTCCCCTGTGTATTTACAATCTTGAGATCAACCAAAAGCAAAGCATCACCCTCTGCATCAAATCATGTCCAAAAAGCAGATTAGGGAGCAACCATAGAAGTTTACAGTAGCTTGAAGAAAAAGAACTGTTTTGGATAAAGGCTGTATCCTAGGGAAAATGAGCTTTAAATACAAACTGCTGTAAGCCAACTCCTTCTTCCTGGCAATAGGAGAGAGACCCCAGGGCAGGGAATTAGGCGTCCTGTTCCTTCAGCTCCATGCTCTCCCAGTCCCACAGCAGAAAGCCAATTTTCCCAAATCCGCTGCTGAGCTGCTCAGAGCTCATGCAATCCTTCACTGGCAACCTCAAGGTACTTCAAGGGAGATTGCGCCGAGTTCTCATGACAGACCCAATCACAGTCAGTATTTCCAAGGTATGTTTTTGATTTCCAAGTCATTCCTTAAAACATTAGCTGGAGCCCGGCAGGCAGAATTCAGGATGCAAATCTCTGGCACGAACCACCCCCCCGCTCAGCAGCGCAGCTGGTAGCAGGAGGCTTTTGGGTTTTTTTGCGCTCGGAGGTGGTTGGAGAAGGCTCTTCTCAGCCTGGGGGATTTTATCATTTGGCATTGTAAACTCTTCCGTTCTGCAAGTTTCTGGAGCCCCGACACAGACTGGCATTTTGCTTCCAGCAGATAAAAGTGTGAATAACTACTCCGAGGAAAACCAACAGAGCAGCAAAGGCGCCTCACGTACATAATGCAAAGTACACCGCCTCTCTGCAGGCTTACCTGGCATCGCCCTGCCATGCCGATCATGTCACTGTGGAGAGGAGCTAGCTCCTGCCCTCTCAGGAGCTCGCATCTCCTTACGGCACCTTCCGCAGCAGGACGCTGGGTTTAACTCGCCCTGCTCAGACCGCTGGGAGGAGGAGTCTGGGCAGGGAAGGCACTCGGTTCCCCCCAGGCCACCATTTGGCGAGGACACCAAATCAACACACAAGTTTGCACCAACCCCTTGTCTCCGGTTCCGCAGACAAGGAAGTATTTATCACGGGCCAAGAAAAATGAGCAATCTGCCTGGGACGCTCCTGCTCAAATGCTGTTGTGCAAATGGGGAGTTTAATGAAGGAACTACAGAGCTGCTCCCAGACAGGAGAGGTGGCACGGGAGGGGGCATGAAAGTCTCAAAGCTGGAGCAGAGGGGTTAAGCTCACTTTGCCATCTCAGCTGAGCAGCGTGCCGGGAACAAGGCCAAACAGCCCACAGGAGGCCTGCCGAGCGCCTCGTCTTTTGCGGGGAGGGGATGGTGCTCCCCAGAGGGGATGCGAGTGACCATGGAGCACCAGTGTCGTATGCGTGTGCACAGACCCCAATCCTTCCAACCCCAGATCTGTTTCATATCTCTTGTAGGTAAAGTGCTAAAAGCACCCCAAAAGCAGAAGCTGTTTTGGCACAGAGGCTGCTGCACAAGGACACCTTGTGTGCCCCGACCCCCAGCATCTCCTGTGGCTGGATCCACCCTCCTGGTAACCCCAGCCTGCATCCGAAGCCTCATCCATTCCCGTGGCACTGACTATGTCAGGGCCCTAACAGGAGAAGGATGACTGGTAAGGAGGGCACAGCAAGAAACTGGATCCACAGGGGAGGAAAAGAGGGGAACCCTTCTGTCCCCAGAGAGTATTGATCGCGAAGGTGCTTTAAAAGGAAAGGGGGATTTGTGCTATGCAGGGAAATCGATCTGTTTACAGAAAATATCTGCAGGTTGCCTGAAAATTAATATCCTTCATGCAAAAGTTTCCTTTGCGAGAGCATGAACTTCGGACACATTAGAAGGTTAAGACCGTATGTAATGTGGTTTTTCACCTTTAGCTAAAGGTCACAGAGCATTCAAACAATTACTCTGTTCCCAAGCTGAACATGACAGAAGTCAACGAAGCACCCCAACATTACAGCTAATTAATATGGAAAACAAAAATGTTTCCTCTGCACTTTGGCCAAAAACCACACAGTGCTCTTAAGAAGAAAGTGCTGATTACTGGTGATTTTAGTTTTACCTAAAGCAAGTCAAACAGACGAGAACCTTTTCACCAAGCTTCCTTCTTCCCTTTAAAAGCACGCACGCTTGTCAAAGTTTTTTTACAAGTCATATTTTAGTAAGATAGAACTAAATCTAGGGTCATTATAAAATACCGCACCGCTTTCACATCCAACCTCCATGACAGCTGTTGGTACCAGATGCCTCTCAGTGAGGAGGAGGAAGACGACGACACCCCGGTACAGATGGGGACCAACCTACCCAGTGGAAGAGCCTGTTCACTGCATCACCCATCAGAGCTCAGTCTGGATCAGACCCACATGTTCACAGCCCTGCCCAAAGCTGGCACCTAAGACTGAAACTAGCCAACAAACATCCTCACTCAACCCATACTGGATCTTTCCCACCAGCAGTAACTCCTGGAACGTGCTGCTGGGAGATTGTGCCCACAGGTACAAAGCATATTTCTGTTTCTGCACTTGAAACACATCTTCTTCCCCATTTTGTTGGATACTCCTCGGGTTTTATACAATGGGAGAAGAAAAATGCCCAAGCCTGCTCCCACTGCCTTCTGCCCCTTCACAACATCCCCTCTCACTTGCCTCATCTGTGAAATCAAACAGCTGCAATCCTTGAAATCACTTTTCATAAAGCGTCTCCGAGCCTAAAATAATGTCACGGCTCATTTCTGAGCTCAGTATTCCTGCCGCGCCGCATTTCCCTGGGTGCGACCGTCACAGTTGGACCGTGATTATTTATTTATATTATAATAGCATTTGCAGCCCTGCTGTGCTCAGCCCTGCGCACGCGCCCAGGAGGTGACCTAGGGCGTTTCCACCGCCTGGATAAGGATCCCCAGGCTGACGAATTCCCAGTTCTCTGGAAAGGATGTCGTGGAACGCAGCAAACCAGAAACAAAATCTAATTAGATGCAAGACATGCTAGTGTCGGGTTGGTTTTGGCCTCTCTTGCTTTCTTCCAAACAAGCTCTCACTGTGCAAACACACCCCATGACAAAACTGACCTGGCCAAGACATGCAAGCAAATACCGCTGACTTTTAATATTAAACAGCGCAGCAACTTCAAAGCAACTGGGCTCTCCTCTCCCAAGCAATCCCACCAGAGATCAGCTCCAGCCCCAGAGCCATGGCCAGGTTCCAGCTCACGGCACCGCCGAGCAAGAGACACGTGTTTGCAAACAGCTGAGAGTGGCAGGGCAGATCGTGCAGGGACACGCTTGAAGGAACGCTCTGCCTACCCTCCCGAGGAGAGGCAAGGTGCAGTTGGTGTGCGTGGGGCTGGCACACTTCTGCCGAGAGGAGCCGTTCGGCTTTCCATCCAAAAAAATCTCAGCTCGGACCTCTCCCACATCCAGACACCTAAAAGGTATCACATAACTTCAGATGATTACATGCGGCTGTAAAAATAGCTTCTAGAAGAAAACGCCAGCAACTTCTTCCAACGTTAATACGACAGAATAAAACCAGTATTCACTCTAGGCAGAGAGCAGGGCACGTTGGAGAAATCCAGAGCTCCGTTCGACTTGCAAACAACTGCCCCGCTCGGTTCGTTCCGCTGTTGCGACACTAAGGGGAAGTAAGCAGGGCTTGCAGGACACAGGGACTCACCCCCAAGGCTAGGAGCCTTTCGCACTCTCCTAAAATCCATCTCCACATGGGGAATTGACATTTCTTTGGTTTGGTTTTAAATCATGGATTTGCAACAACTGCAGATCGTGCTCACCTGGTCACGGATTTTCTTTTTGAGACAAATGCTCTCATTCTGTTCCACCTCCCAAATAAACACGCTTGCACCAATGGAAGCAAAACTCCCATAAATCCAACCAGGTCAGCGTGTCTCATACCCTGGATGAAAAGCTTCTTTGTGCAGAAGGACGCAGGCCCCGAGCGATCTAGATGAGCCAGCTAATGCAGCCAAAAGCTCGTCCTGTGCCCTCCTCAACATTTCTATTTCAAAGCCTTTCCAAATTCCGGCTCTGTTCCCTGTGCCGCTCTGCTGAAGCCCAGTGAAGAGGGCAGATGAGGGAATTTCACCCCTTCACTGACACTTTGTGGGTTTCCAGGCTTTCAAGTCACACCCTAAAATCTCACAGCAGGAATTTTACCATTTCATAGCTGCCACTGTCAGAACCGTAACCCTGAGATAAGGCCTCCTCACTAACTTGTGTTACAAGCCCCTTCCTGGCTGTGGCCACCTCGCTGTAACCCACCAAGAAGCGGCTCCAAAGAACAGCCTTACCAGCCTGTGTCACACTTCAGCACCTAACAAGATTCATTTAAGCAGCTTGAGCTGACTAAAGCTGTTCCACTAAGCAGAGTTTTTTTTCCGTTAAGGGCTTAAACCTAAAACATTCAACCATCCAGGATGAGCAAGCACAGACGTGAGTGACTCGGCACAGAGAGGCCGAATCCGGGTGAATTAACCCATGCAAGCTCTGGTGCATTCAACAAAACACAGCCAACGAAAAAATTACCACCAGCTTACACCTTGATCCAAGAGGAGACAAGACTAGAAGTCACAGGTAAGAGGGGGGAAAAAGTGGGGAAGGATAAAACGGAAAAAAATCAGTAGCTTGGTTTTCTTGTCACTCCCCAGGAATGCCACCACCAGCCAGGAATGCCAGGTAGAGAGGGGCAGATCTCCATACTGAAGGGCTGACAGCAGGTTTACCCCCAGTAGTCTGCCTGGAAATCAGGAGAGCTCTCCCGTGGGTGTGAGGAGCAAGGACTGGGGTCACTGGGAAGCGGTAAGCCTACACACAGGAGAGGATGCTCATTCCCTTGCGATCCAGCACCAAGGAAAGGCCAAGCTGAAGAGGGCTGGAGGCCACATGCTCCCTGCTCCACATGGATGATCAACCTTCCCCTCTCCCCCCAAGCCGGTTGCTGCACCCAACCAAGGGTGCTCTTGCCAGGAAGACAAACGGACTCGGGTGCTCAGAAGTGATGAGCCAGAGCCCACGAGCACTGCCACGGCAAATGCCGGGAAGAGGCTGGCAAGGGAGAGAAAAGCTGAAAGCACCGTATGGAGAAACAAAAGAGGATCCCACAAGAGAGGAATGACGAAATCCCGTACCACAGGCACAGAAACGGTCTGATTTCTCCGTAACAGCCACATCCGAGACCAGCGCAGCTGAACCACTGCCCTGGCGAAGGGGACGCGCCATGCAGCTCCTACCCTGCGAGCGGGTAGGGAAGGAAAGTCTCCTGCCTTACCGCATGTGGTCGAGCAATCTGAACTGGATAGGACATGGCGTGCGGGGGGTAGCGTGGCTCGGCAGCACGCCAGCTCTGCGTCACGGGCTGCGTAGATCCAGACATGTCGAAAGAGCAGGCACGGCGGTTGCTGCTTCCAAATCACCGACAAAGGATTAGGAGAGCCGAGAGCTTCTCTTCATCATGTGTGCGCTTTCCACGTCACCCAACAACTGAAAGCAAACGGGAAAGCAGCAGGTTAAAATTCCGTCAACCACAGTCCCACAAGACAACCGAACATCAAGCCTTGGGCGATCACCAAAATCTGACTGCCCTTGTCATTCTCCGGCAGCCCCGTTTTCCACTTGGCAAAGACTGCTGCCAAGTTTTTGCTGTGGATTACTCCTATCACAGGGAAGTCCACATATAAGATTATCCCAAATCCATCCCAACTGATTGCCCCAGAAAGCCTTCCCCCAGCACCAGCAGGACCAGGCCTGCAAACTGCCAGCTATTTATTTGGGGCCTGTGGATCCACATCTCCAAGTCTCCTGGAGATCGGTATTTTTTCTGAAGGGTGGCTTAGTTCCCAAAACCACAAGCTGGAGTTTTAGCACTTCAACACGAGGTCCAAAGGCACCCGGTCCCCCTTCAGCCCCTCTCTTTCCCCATCCATGTTTTCCCACATCTACAAACGCTTCTTTCAGTGCCCTCCTTTCCAAGCCATAGCCATTTTTGCAGCCGCCTGAGGCAAGCCCTGATCTAGGCGAAGAGGGACACTGGGCATCGACCACTCTAGCAGCTCTCTCCATCTGCAGGGCTACACTAAAACGCAAGGTTAAAGCACATCACACACCTCCAGTGGCATGTAAGTATTAGATCAGCCTTTCCAACTGTCCTGATTTCAGCTGGGATAGAGTTAATTTTCTTCCTAGTAGCTGGCATAGTGCTGTGTTTGGGATTTAGGATGAGAATAATATTGATAAGACACTGATGTTTTAGTTGTTGCTAAGTAGTGCTTACACTAGACAAGGACTTTCCAGCTACCCATGCCCTGCCAGGGGCACACGGAGCTGGGAGGGGGCACAGCCAGGACAGCTGACCCCAACTGCCCCAAGGGCTATTCCATACCATACGGCATCAGGCTCCGTATAGAAACTGGGGGAGTTGGCCGGGGGGCAGCGATCGCTGCTCGGGGACGGGCTGGGCATCGGTCAGCAGGTGGTGAGCAATGGCATTGGGCATCACTTGTTTTGTATATTCTTTTATCATTATTATTTTCCCATCCTTTTCTGTCATATTAAGCTGTCTTTACCTCAACACATGAATTTTACTTTTTTTTTTTTTTTTTTCCCCCCCTGATTCTCTCCCCCATCCCACTGGGGAGGGGGAGAATAAGCAAAGGGCTGTGTGGTGCTTAGCTGCCTGTCGGGTTAAACCACGACACTGATCAGGAGCAAGAGCCAGAGAAGACACCATGGCCCTGAGGGTATTTTCACAAACACCCCTGTCACCCACATGTTCGATGCTTCACCACATGTTGCAATTCCTTTTGCAGCTGTAGCAAAGTCAGGGAAACCAACAAAGTGGGAGATTTACAAGTTGCTAATTTTTATAGATACTTCATATAGTTTGCTTGGAGAGGATTCTAAGCCTCCTGCTTTTTGTCTGGATTTCAATGAAAAAGTAACAAACATCTAAACTGCCCGTTTAAGAGGCATTAACCATTATTCTCATATTAATAGTTAATAAATTCCCTCCGCTGCCTGGGCTCAGAGGATGCTTCCAGGACTAATCCTGGGCACGAGAGCTGCATCTTCCCGACTGCTCCTCCCCAGGATCTCTTCTTCACCCCGCACAACGCTGAGCACTCGCATGCCTCCTCCTCCCCAGCAGAGGTACGCGTTACATATAGATTTGTGCAAGGTTTTCAGCAGTATCAAAATCTTTCATCAGTACACCGGGAGCAGCAGAGAAAGCTTCCAGCGCCGTGGGCTCCCCGGCAGCATCTCCCCACGCTCTCATCATCTTTGCTGCACAGGGAGCAAAGCCAGCCCGAGCCAACGCAATTTCAACTGAAACAGCAGTTGGCGTGTACAAAAACGAAAAGGGGGTGGGAAAGGAAAAAAGAACAAAAAAAAAAAAGAGGAAGTTTTTCTCCCCCCCTCCGCCCCCCGCTCCTGTGAGACCACATATCAGCCTGTGCTGATAAACCGCTGGCTATCTGCTGCAGGCAGGCACAGGACCGCCTCGCTGGTTTGCCGACATCCACGCACTGCTCACCAGCCAGAAATAAAATCAAACCAAGGCAACCGTCCCCGGCAGGCTGGGCACAAGAAGGGCAACAACAGCAGGAGGAAAGCAGTCTAAGGAAGCCCCCTTGCAAAGGGGTCAAGTTTTACAAAAACAGTATTTTTCAGCAAATTCCCATTCAGGCCTAAGGATGACAGACATGCAGAGACATCTCCATGCTCCTGCCAAGGGTCAGCCGAGCCGCTTTGGCAAAAGGCATTTTGCCAAGTTACGCATGGGAAAACACACAGCAAGGTTTGGTTGGCGCTCAGGGTAGCAGAAGAGGGACAACCAGCTCCCCTCCCGCTTTCGGCTCACTCCCTGCACAGGAGATGGGATCCCCCCCGGCACTGCACCCACCCATCCCCGCCGAGCCCTGGGGCACCTTACCTGCCATCCTCTTCCCGGGAGCAGCCCAACCCTCATCCCGGACCGGACAGCCTCCCCACGAAGGAGCTGAGTGTGCTCGGTGCAATCCACCCCCGGGGCAGGAAAGCCCCTGCGCACGCAGGGGAATTCAGAGACACCCAGAGGCGCGTATTTATACTTCCAGTATGACTACCCCACTTCCCCTCACGCTTCCGACTGGATGGGATTTTAATCGCCAATTCCCACCCAAAGCCGGGGGCCGTGCCGGGAGCACGTGGTTCCACACCCGCTCCGCTCACCCTGTGGGGACACACCATCACCCCCCCTAGCTCTCCTGCGGCCAGCGTGTGCTTCTATAGGGGCAAACCCTCCCTGCAGCTGCCAAGGACGCCTGCACGATGCTCCCGAGGGCTCCAAAAGCTCGCCGGGATCTGCAGAAGTTTAAGGTACTTTCCTAATAATGGATTCAAACTTGGACATCTTTGCTTCCAGCCACCTAAGAGCTAATTAGCACATGTAAATGTAAAAATATATAAATATATATATACACACACGTGCGCGCACGTGTATATACACACACTCCAAGTTGGGGGTGCCCATAGCCCTTGGCAGCTTTCAGCAAGCCAACTGCTTCCCTGGAAGCTCAGCAGGTAGACCAGACCACGCCACAGCAGCTGTCTACAGAAAAGAAACAGGATGATTTTTCTTTTTTTTTTTTAAACTCTTCAGATCAGAAATTCAGCTTTAAAACTCAGCACCGAGTGCAAAGCCGCATGGTGTCAAGCTTTAAAACAGTTTAATAGCTTTTTGCTTCTGTCTGTGCAACCAGCAAAAAGAAAAAAAAAAAATTAACTCTCTACTAGAGGGATGCACACATGCAGGGTGAAATTACAAGGGGCCAACAAAATCGTCCTGCACCGAGGCACAGTGCCTGCGAGCCGTGCTGCTGGTGTGCACTAACTGCACACAAGCAGGACGAGAAAAAGTTTTTTCCTTACCAAAGGCAGCAAATAGCACCTCTGCCTCAACAAGAAGCCTTGGAAAGCCAAGAGTAAAAATCACATGCTTGCAAATGGGCAAAGTGCTGCCCCTACACTTCCACACCTGCAAACCACAGAGCAGCAGGTCGCCAGCAAGATCTCGGCGCGAGTCTAAGGCCCTGGATGCTCTCCACCGCAGCTGGACCGTGGGCTGGAGCCAAACGAGGTCACCAAAGCACTGGGGCAGCTCCACAGATGCCATGGCCTTCGATCCCATTTTTACACTCCATGTGCAAAGAAAGGGGCTGCTGCCGCGTGCCCAGCGCCGTGCCGGGGAGGAGAGGGTCCGTGTCCAGCCGGCAGCTGGGCTGTGGGAGCCAAACATCTTGCTGGGGAGGCAGAGGTGCTGCTTCGGAGCTGGGTGCAGCTGGGCCACTGCTTGGCCACCTATCCCCAGCAAAAGATACTGGGGTGCCTCCTCATCTGCAACCCTTCATTAACTATCTCTAAGAGAGGAAGACAAACAATAGGAGCAGATTAATGGAAAGAAAAGAGAAATAACGCAGCCAGGCTCTTTAAATCTTGAAGATCGAACTGTTTGGTTCCTACTTTTCTCAACCGATTTTGATGAGGAACAGACATTGTCTCACAGGAAAAGTATTTCCACCCCCAGTTGGAGTCTCCATCAGAGACTTTTATCCGCAGACCTGCGTTAGCCATTACAGCGCTAGGTATGAGGAGATTTACAGCCTCTGATTAGGAACAGGAGAAAGCCAGAGGTTACCGGCAAAGCCAGCACCAGGGCTACAGGACGGACCTGTGGAGGAGGCAAGAGCCCGCGGAGGCTCCTGCACCCATTTATTTCCACTTGTTTGGGAGACTCCCAGGATCCCGCCCCACTGTTGAAGCCTTCAAAAACTCTACCCTCCTCTCCCCCTGCCAACTCCACACAGCAAACCCCCACCACCACCACCCTGCTCCTCTGTTTCTCCTCTTCATGCGCCATTTACGGTCTAAAATCATTTCCCCGTCCCCTCTTCTCCCCAGTTTACACCATGAAAGCACTCTACAAGCCACTGCAAGTTGCTGCAGGCTCGCCAGGGCCCAGAGGAGCTCTGCCTGCACGCCCGGCTGCCCGAGCGCCTGCCAGCTCCCAGCAGCATACGCCAGCTCGGGCACAGCCCATGCTAACGGGGTGTACAGCACCAGGCCAAGCAGACTCGGGTCCAGCCCAAAAGATGGGCACGGACGCCCCGCAGCGATCTACAGGTTCACAGCCAACGCCGCTTAGACACCGGGCTGTGGATTTCTGCGCTGGTCCTTCAGCCCAGCTCCTGCGTGCAGCTATAGCGTACGTCGATAGAGCCAGGACCATGTAAAAACCCTACAGGTCTAAACTAAGGCTTTACCATTAAGCTGATTTGCAAAAAAATTAACTCATGTCATTCAACACACTTGTTGCTCTTCAAAGTTAGCGCCAACCCTCCTGAGCGGCTCCGTACTCCTCAGGGAGAGCAGAATTCCCAGGTGAAGTCCCTGGCTTGCCGCTGACACAACAGAAACGTGGGCGAGTTGCCGTAATTACCCCATGCCTTAGTTCATCTGTCTGAAAGGTGAGAACAAGAAGACACTCCCAGCTCACAGAAAATACCAGTTTATCCATGCTTATAAAGGTTTTAAAGATCCCAATAAAAACACACTGCTCAAGTTCAAAGCAAGGACATGCTGAAGTAAGATTAACAGAATATTCGGTTTCTTAAGTCCAGAGTAATATTACTCAACTTGTGGTCTACAGACCATGGATGGTCTACAGAAGACGTTAGGATGTAGCCCACAAAACAACTGCAAAAGACCTTACTAAAAGGCAATGACTGGTACCACCATACTATGCAGACAAATAAGGCAAATAAGCGAAATGCTGCTAGCACTCACCAGGGCTCATTTAATTGAAGAGTATTGACAACAAAGCTAATGTTTAATTACATTAAATGATGCAAGTTTTTGGAAAAAACAACCAAGCTGTCTTTACTCAAATGATAAATACATGACAATTTTCCTCCTCAAACAAGAAAAAAAGGTATATATCGTGCAGTCAACTCATGTATTTTGAAATACAAGTTAAGGAGACCTTTGTTTATAATGCTTAATTAATATTGAGCTATAACATTCACCTCCAAGAGACCAACCAACCCATTACGCTTAAAAAAAAAAAAAAAAAAAAACAAAAAAAACCAAAAACAGTGCGGACTTCTGTGCAGCACAGCAGAAAAGCACATTGCCTGTCAGCAGCCATCCCGCAGCCAGTGACGGCATTGACATGCCATACAGCTCTAGATCAAAACCAGACCTGAAAAGCAGTCGGAGATTTACCGACACTTGCTTTAAAGGACTAGTGGAAGCAAAAATAATTAAGATGTGATGAAAATGGGTAGAGAGAGGTTCCTAAGAAATGCACCACAATGTAATGATAATGGATTTGTCTAATCAATATGTGCATGAAATTTTCTTGGAAGACAGTTGACATTATACACAAATATTTGTATGTACTGTATCTATTAAGTCCTTTCAATAGGAAAGCAGGCCATCTGCCATAAATCCAGGGCTCTATTCAAAATAACAAAGACGACGATGTCAGTGTCTGCAGCCCAGGAATCCACAGTAGCGTTCAGTCGCAGCGGGGTACAGAGGTTTTAAATTAAAATAGCAGCACAGGGTCAACAGGAAAGATCAGGCACATCCTGAGCTCTGTGGCACGGAGGAAAGGTTATTTCAACCCCAGGGGTCAAGGCCTGTACCTGCATGTGATCTTAAAGCACTTTTCTTGCTTTGGAAGATTACAAAAGCAAAGCCTGGCTTGCAGTGTCCTGCACATCGCAGCCAGAGCCCGGGGTTCCTCACGTGCACCCCAAAGAGTGGTACCCAAAACACTCTTGCCCTGTTCCCCAGCTCACTCTGAGGCCCGCCTGTCGACAGCAGTCCTCCTCCCTCTCCTCTTTCAGCCAGATGATTTTTTTGAACTAGATTAATTTCCTAGCCTGACTGATGGTGCAGATGCACAAGCAATTACAGCAGCAGATCTGGGGGAAGAAGTGGCCTTGCAGCACCATGACGGAGCTGCCCGGAGCAGGATGCTACCCTTGTAAGAAGGTACAACCGGTCCCTAAGGCCATGGAGGGGATGGCAGAAGCACAGGAGCTGAAGTCTCTCGTCTTGGTTTGCTGCCTCCTTGCTGGAAACCTCGAGGCTGCGTCAGCGCTCCCACCACGGGCACAGCTCCACGCAGAACTGGTTCTGATCCCCAATGAAAGGTGACTTCTCTGCCCTGCTCCTATCACCGCCCAAAGCGGCAAAGCAGGATTTGCGACTTGTATTTCTCCTTTCCAATCTTTCCAAGCTATTTTGGGCATGGGACCAACGTTTAGCTCTGCCCCGAGATAACCTTTGCCAGCATTTGTGTACAGATCTTGGCACCGCCGCTGCACGGAGGAAGGTCAGAGGGTTGGGTTTTGCCAGCCTTGCTCCTGGTTGCATTTCGAAAGGCAGATTTGCCAGACGGGCTGCTCTCAGCAGCGACACGACGCTGGCCTGATGCTTCTGGCAGCAGAAAGTACGCGCTGCGTGCTGCAGCTCCTGCTGCCAACAGCCCTCGTTCAGACGCGTAATCCAGTTGCTTGGAGCAGGCGAGATACCTGCACCCCCTGCCCCACCACGGACAGCCCTTGTCAGATGGGCGCTTGCAATGGATCTCACACGGTTTAAGTACCCC
>VZTL01036280.1:339787-356959 GCA_013400535.1 Scopus umbretta
ACCCAGTTATAACCCCCCCCCCCCCCCCTTGGCAAAGAGGCTGCAAGTGACCTTGTGATGGCTCCCGGAGGGGCACGTATGTGCTTAAATGCACAAGACTGACCCATTTCTCTTTGCAGGAGCGCTCGGCTGTCGCTCCCCAGCTGCAGGGACGCTGTCTTATTAAAATGCACAAGCCAAGTGCCAGCCTGGCCACGGCTCCAGCATCAGGTGACCATCAGCATGGCTGGCCTGAGTCTTTGCTTTTCAAATCCTGCCATTACATGCCTCTTTCCCTACTCCTGTTGTTGGATTTTCCCCTCCTAATCAATTAAAACAACTTAAGCATCTCCTGGTTTTTGCAGCCGAGATTGCAAAACCACGCAGGCGACCCATGGATCATCTGGACAGCAAGCTTGTCAGCAGGGACACGATGGCAGAGTTGTTCCCGTTACACAACGGCATCGCTGCTCCTGTGCCAGGGCACCCGCTGCCCTGCAAACCCATTCCCATGCCGCTCTGCTGGGAAGCGGAGAGAGCCGGCACGCACATGGCCACACACAACCCACAGCTACCGACTGGCAGCTGCAGGCTAAATGCCCAAAAGGGACACTTCAAGTAATTAAAGATACTGACAAGGAACAGCAAAAAAGAAACCCACGCTAAAAAAAGGGAGGGTGGGATTTGGATCCATGCACAGGCCATTCATGAAACAAAGGAGTTATTTTAAGTGTAGGCTGGAAATAGAAAACAAATTAGACCACGCGAGGCCTTTGTTGAAGATGATCTGCAAAGACAACTGGAAATGCCTGGAGAGAAAATGAAAAAAAAAAAAAAAAAAAAAATCCAAACATGAAACCACCCGGGCACTGGGACTGCAAAGGGAAACAGGGCAGAGGGCTAGAGGAGGAGAGGAAGAAAAGGAGCGATGGTCAAATGCCAGAGCACAGATTAGGCAGCCAAAAAGGAGACAGATAAGAAAACCAGTGCAGGAGCAAAAGTGAACCAGTAGAATTGGCTAGTGAGACTCCAAGGATGGAAAAAAAAAAAATGCTGAAAATGCCCCATTTGCTGTTGGAAGCCCAGCTGAAAGCTCGATACAGAAACGCCCAAGTTGAAACTACAAAGCGCATCTCCCAGGCGAGAGGGACTGCAGAGGCGCAAAGCAAACCCCCCTCCTGTTCTACCAAACCCCTGTCCGGCGGCTTGAAATGGCGCAACGGCCGCCCCGGGCTGCCACGTCCTCCCGCGATCCAGGGCAATTTCAACCGTGGGACGAGCGCAGCTAGCCTATTCCAGGGCAAAGCTGCTTCTCTCCCCCCATCTTAAACCCCCCCAGAAACCAGGGAAAGGGGTTCTTCACAGCCCCAAGACTTGCCTTTTCTGGGGAGGACAGAGCGCTCAGTACTTCACAAGCCCTCTGACGCTGTCTCTGCTAAGGAAGCGTCGCACAGGCGCGCGACCCCGGCCAGCGCTGGTCCCGGCGGTGGTGCACAGCAGCAGGCCGTGCGGTGCTGCCCCAGGAGCAGGCAGAAGGCAGGCGGCTCCTCGCAGCCCAGCAGGCTGAATCAGCCTGGCTCCACCGTCCTCCTTCATCTGGCGAGCAAATTTCTTTTCAGGATAGCGCGGACTATCCCCGGAGCATCCGCTCCCGTCCACTACCCCATCTCCTCCCTGCACACACTACACGACGTCTTTTCCACTTCAGCTGCCCCTCGCTTCTTACACTAAACATGGCCTTAAATATTGTAACTGTTACGCAGTACTAATCTCAGTTTAATAAACACACACAAGCGACTTTAAATCAAGAAAAAAAAAAAAAAATGCAATTCCTTGCCAAAGTGCAATAATGATGTAGTAACCCTAGGACTATTTCAGCCACGCTCCCCAGCACATTAAACAGCACATTAACAACCATCGCTGTAACAACACATCATCGCTACACCCATTGGCAGCTCCCAGGAGCTAAGCTAAACCCCAGACTACCCAGATAAACAAGGCTTTCAAAATGCAAGGGAGATTACAAAGCACCTGCGAGATTTATTTATATATTTTGCACAGAACACGCTGCTCATTTGCTTTTCAAACCCTTCAGTTCACGCTGCTGCCGAGACAGGTCCTCTGATGTCTTGGGCACATTCATGAAAGCGAGGGGAGTCATCTCCTCGAGATCCTTTTGTTGAACAAATTACTCAGCTCAGGAGTGACATTTTCGATTATTTACATCCTGAATAAAGAAGGGAAATTCATTTTCTGGAGTTCCTAAGATAAGTTCTTTGAGGCAGATTGTACTGCTAAACATTTTCTCCTTTCGCACGTTCCCCATTTCAAAGACGACAAAACATCTTCGCCTTCTAAATTATTCCTTTTCTTTAATGATCCTCTAATGACTCAGGAGTCTAAACTTCACACACGGATCTTTGAAGAGCACCGACTGCCAGCATAAAAGCTGAACTATTGTGACAAACTGCACAATTTAATGCCTCCGTAGGAAGACATGTGCAAAGGAGCAAAATTACTCTAGGGAACCGAAACAAAGCCTGCAAATAAATTAAATGACCTGTAAACTAAGGTACTCAAAAATATATGAGATGCTATGCAGCTGTGCCATAAAATATCACTAAAGAAGGGAGTCATTTGGGAGTGGAGCTGTTTTAAACTAACGTGTTTTACTCCAGGTTTGCACTGCAGTCGCGATACTTACCCAGCACATCGCTGCACCTCAGACGCAAGATGGGAACTTAAGTAATGCTAACTGAATTGCTTGTGATCGTCTGTCAAATACCAGCTCTGAACCTTCCACTCGGCCTTTCTCCTAACATCCCCTTGGGTAATTACTAGCAGATAGAGTCAATTTTCAGCCCAGGTTAATAACCAAATTCCAGCCATTTGTTCCTGCACATTGCTGCTGCTTTCATTTCTCCCCAGGAAAACCGATGAGAAGTTCAAGCTCACCGGTGGCCCAGAGAAAGGAGCTGCTCATTAGTTTGTAGCAGATCAGCTGGAGAGACAGGTCTAAGCGGTAGGAGCCATTAATTGGGTATGTTCTGCTTTCCTTGTCTAGGTAATTAATAGCTTCTGGAGAGAAAGTCAAAGCCTCTCTAGAGGCACCAAAAAAATTTCAACATTTGCATACAACGTGTAGCACCTTGCAGAACGCTGGACAATTTGCAGCGAGGGAAGGGGGTCAGGAGAACATCTCCTCCTCCTCCTCCCATCCATCCCCTTCTCAAACATCCCTGTAACACAAACCCACAGCCCATTTCAACAAGAGCCCTGGCACGCAGCGAGCGCAACGCAAAGGGCTTCACCCCTTCTGCATCCACAGGGGAGTCTTACCCTAAAAAGAAGGAGTCGTGCACAGCTCCAGCTCCCTCCAGCTTCACTCAAAGGCCAATGGCACTTCACGGGAGCCGAGCTTTGGGTTATGTTTCCACAGACAGGCTTACAAAGCAGATGGGGATTCCCAATGTGTTTAATAACTGAACCCGCACAAGTGGGCAAACGGGATTTCAGTGCTTCCCTGCCAAGCTCAGTCCTGCTGACAACAAGCTGTCCAGAGCCATCAGTCAGTCTCCAGCAGATCAGGAGTCCTGGCTTTCTGATCAGGACAGTTCTCTAACCGCAACCTGGTCACATCCTTTGGAATTTGCCTTTCCTGGGCTTGGAGCAATGGTCTTCAGCCTGCCGTTTACAGGCTTCTATAAGCCCATGGACTAATTTGAAGGAGTCCTTGAAAGGTGACTGAAAAATCACACTACAGAGATATGACACATCTCGAAGGGTCCACTCTTCCAGAGGGAAGCAATGAACGCCAGCAAGAAGGGGTCGGAAGCCTCTGGCCTCCCTACCGCATCGTACCAGAGGGAAGGGGGAGAGGTTTTTTGCCTCCTTTCCTGGTAAAATGCCCAGTCACTGGGCTATCAGTCCACCCTGGTTTGCAATTGCTGAACACAAAGCTATTTATTAAGAATAATTATTACTACTTTAAAAAACACCCTCAGCTGCCAACGTCAACCTATTCCTACAATGACTCACTGGCCCAATTCACTGCTGCCGCTGTACGGGCACAAGCAGGTACCTCCCGTCACCCTGCACCTACCTGCCCTGGGGCTGAGGTTTCAGATGGTTTCCCACCCTCCAACCCTTCATCCACAGAGCACAAACAAAGACAACCCAGGAGGGAAACCTCTGACACAAAGCAACCCTCATCAGCTGGGAAGTACCTCTTATGGGCAAACAGAAGCTCTAACACAGAGTCATTTAATTTGGACAAAACTGGTTTGGACAAAAGCATCAAGGATGCTAGCAGGGGGAATAGCAGAGTCATAGTCCCAAGGTCAAATACTACTTTTGTGGAGCTACAGAAACAAATTACGGTGTAATAATCTTTCCATCTGGGGGGATACTTAAGGATATTTCTCAGCACCTTCATGCATTGAGCTTATAACCTTGATGAAGGCCTTAGGCTTAAATTAAGATAAACTCTGGTTACCCACAGCAAGGAAAGACATGGCATCTGGAATCGTCCCTGCTAAGGGAATGAGTTTCCCTTGGTATGAAGTTGACACAGGACAGCTTACATAGGGATAACTAAGAGGACTACCATCCCCGAACCTCCACCGCCTCTGCTTGGGCAACTGAGCTGCTCATGAACCAACTGCAGTTAACAGCCCTGGTATTTTAATGGGAGTAGCCAACGATGGCAGGTTTCACTTAAAATCACTGCGGTGCCCATGAGGACTCTGTACCAAGGCACAGACAGACACGGCCCTTCCCACTGCCCTGTGGGAGCTCCTACAAACCCCTCCAGAGCCCAACACAGGGAACACGAATTCAACCAAGCCACCTTCCCCTGCGCTTCACGCCTGACCCAGCCTCTGCCACCGGGCACAGGTTGTCAGTGGTGGTCCTGTGCAGCAGGTAAGGTTTCCCAAACGGTCGTACAAACATGACTCCACTCGGATGCCGTGACTTTGCAGACCCTCCTCTTGGAGGGAGCAAAAGCCTCCTGCCAAGCACAGGAAAGGTACTGGAAAGCACACTTCTCCCAAGCAGAAGACAGCACAGAAGTGAAAAGTTCACTTCTTTTGAAAAAAGAAAATAAAAAATGAAGCCCAGTGCTCTTTAAACAGCCAAGAGGCATTAACAGCACTCCAGGTGTAAAGCAGTCACAGCAGGGAGTATTCCTCTGCGCTGCCGGTTAGCATGTTCCTGGGGTTTGGTTGGGATGGGGGATTCCTTATTTGTTCATCTTTTGAGCCGCAATTCCAGAAGGATTCACACCAGCGGGTACCCATTACAGCTCAGTAGGCACAAACGTGCCACTTCAAAATGGAAGCACAGAAAATCTCTGTATTTCCCTTGAAAATCCTACAGTAGACCAAGGGGTGAAGGTGCTTTTGGACACATTAATGTGTCCATTTGTATTAATATCCATTCTATGGACGTTAATACAAAAGTACAATGTACTTTACAATCCTGAAAGGAATGCTTAAACAAGGAAACCCTGAGAAAAGGGGTAACAATCCCATTTTTAAGTTGTACAGGAATTTTTATGGATGAACAGAACTGCCCCCACTTTCCCCCTCGTGAAGCTCTGTTGCATGCTTTAGCCAGGAAATTCAGTCTGCTTTAATACAAAACACTTGACCACAATTTCAACCGATGCCAAGAACTGCCCGCCCTGCAAAAGGAGCAATGTCATCCTCCCAACAGTTGGGAAATAGCGGGTTTCCTACGCAATCACTGCCAGACTCTCCCAGCAGCTCATGGGTGCTGCCTTGCGGGACAGAGATGACCCCAGTGGAAGGCTGTTGACTGACTGAGGCAGGCAGGATAGGGAGCTCTTTTAGTCCTCCTCCCACAGCTCTGGTTTAAGGGGTGTGGAAGGGCTTAATTATGCCCCTCAAGGCAGGAAGAAGTCACTTGTCTTTAAATACTCAGGGTTTTATTGAGTTAACATGTTTTAACAAGGTCAAGGCTTGAATGGTAAACTCTTACCCAAAGGGGAATTAGCTGCTTCCCCCCCTTGCAATTCATCAGCGTCCACCACGGTTTATTTCTGAGCCCTGGGTTAAAGTTGTAAACTTTCCAGACAAAGAAAAATAATAGTAAAAAAAATATTTTAGCAGTCAAAAAGGGTAAATAAACCTTCACTTTCTTTGCCATATCTCAGTGTCCCAGAGAAGCACCTGGCACTCGAACACAGCACCCACGCACATCCCCTTGGAGAGGGCTGCAGGCAGGGCAGCGGGCAGCGCAGCAGGCAGGGCAGCGGGGTACCTATGCCTTCCACCACTATGCCCAGCACAGGGGTGAGCTCCAGGAATCCCCCCGGTTTAAATCCCTGCAGTTTCGGCAGTGAAAACAGCTGCAGAACAGCTGGCTGGGAACCAAACAACAGCGCACAGCCCACCATCGCCAACCCCTTCTCCCCGCATCTCCTACTGCATGCCTGGTTACTGATTAGTAGGAAATCTCCAGAAACAAACCAATAAATATTGCAGACAGACGCTACGCAAGCAAATGAATGCTGAAATTGTTTGACAACATGGAAAGAGAAATATAATTGGAGCCTTCCCCAAAAACACCTCCTGGCTCCCTCAGCCCCCAGCCCGAAAAAGGCTTCCCAGTTTTGTTTTTACATCAGTTACCAACAGGGCAAGACCATTCCCACATCCCGCAAATCCCCACGTGCTCATTGACATCACCATCCTCGCCACCACACTACCACGTCTTACAAGCGCAGACTCCCAAGGAAAAGCACACCGTTACCTCTTTGAACATACAGCATTCATCAAGGCAGATGGTTTAACCACGTGCAGCAGAAAGTCACTTGCTAGGCAGGAGCGGGGACAGATTGAAAGTCAGCACGTTAACCCAACAGCCCTTCCTCGCCAAACTTCACCTATTTCCTACAGCCCAGTGAGAAAGGCAAAGCGTCAGGAACGTACGTCGCTCAACCTGCACTTGAGAGGTTTTACTCGTCGTTCACTTGAGTGTCCCTCAGCAGTAGTTACTGACCTGAGCAAAAGTGGCAATCAGACATAAAGCAGCTTTAATTTCTCCATGCAGGAGTTTGTACTGGTTTGACTGAATTTGCTTTTAAATCAGGTCTGCTTAAACCGGAGCAGGTTTCCTGCTGCAATTCAGACATCCCACTTCACAGCTCATCCCAGCAGCCAGCTCTGTACAGCTCAAGCAAATGGAAAGTTGAGCAGTTCATGGAAAAAATGCTTCTATACACAAAGGCGGCAGATTCAAAAAGAAAAATCCCCTGTAATTTTGTACACAGAATTTACGTTTAGATTTTGGTACTTGGTTAAGTAAAGGTAAAGCCAGGTTAGATGGGGCTTTGCGCAACCTGATCTAGTGGAAGGTATACCTGCCCGTGGCAGGGGGAGTTGGAACTAGATGATGTTTTAAGGTCCCTTCCAACCTGAACCATTTCTATGATTCCATGATTCTATGAAAACCCAGGAAGACAACACGCTTCCAGACACAAAGCAGGATGCAGAGCTTAGCCTGCACCTCTTCTCCTTTGGGGCAACCTTCCCCGTC
This sequence comes from Scopus umbretta, assembly GCA_013400535.1. Classification (NCBI taxonomy): domain Eukaryota; kingdom Metazoa; phylum Chordata; class Aves; order Pelecaniformes; family Scopidae; genus Scopus; species Scopus umbretta. The sequence continues at coordinate 347,330 of VZTL01036280.1, forward strand.
TCACCACCACCCCCCCAGCCTCTTCAACTAAATTCAAATTCGGCATCACCTGCCTCCAAGCAAACCGTCCTCCTCCCTTTACAATTTTTAGCTCCCTTAGCACAGATCAGACAGGGCCGCAGAGGGAAGTGCAGGACCCCACCTGCTCCAGCTGGACACCAGGTCCGCTGGCATCTGTGTTAATAGTCACCGGCATTACCGGGGCTCTGCTCTGCATCAGCAAAAAGCTCTGCCAGAGCCGCTCCCGAGGACACCGTCCGCAGGCACTGGGCAGAAGCAAGAGCATCGCTTGCTGGTCCCCAGATCTGGGCTCTGTTCTCAGGCAAGCACAAGACGGACTCCTTCCTCGTCGGGAGCGGGGAGAGGTTTTACCGGGGTGCTCGACACCAGTAGCAGGTGATGAGGGATTACACAGAGCAGGAATGCCAAAGCAAAGAGGGTCTCCCCCAGCAGCCAGGAGATGCGCAAGGTAAAACACACCACCACCAGATCAGCCCCGTGGCTCCCTTTACGGGAGCAGGCCGTACTTCTGTGCCTTACAACGCCCCTAGAATAATCCGTAACAAGGTACTCCAAACTTCAACACGTGTAAGGCCTAAAATACAATTTCTGTCAACTGAATAGGCATTACAGGTCCACAGTGTATTTTATGAGCTAGATGCTAATGGAGCTACATCACATCAGGTCACATTTTAAAAGTTACAAATAGTTTATAAAGGCTCAATCAATCATTAAATAGGTGTTTTAATAAATGGCTAAATCAATCGTTATAACCCATATCTTTAAGTGAGCTATCAGACTTTGTAATAATCTGCAGTATCTCCAGCTGAGGTTCTCATATCTACCTGTAAAACATCATCATATCACAGACCTGAAGAACAGAACATGCTATCTATCACTTCTTAACTATTTGTACGTAGACTTTAATGTAAATATAGGCCATACATGGTCACACTTCATGTAGGCGATGTTAAAAATACAGATGAAACATTGCAGAGCACTAAAGAGTGGTCCTTTGGGATGGCACTGGAGAATATTTAATAAAGTCAAAAGCTGCAGGCTAATTTCCCCTGAGAGTTCCCATTTAGAGCCTGTCGCAGTGAGAATCCATCACAGCCAGCACTGATTCACCCACACCAGAGAGAAAAACCACCTCTTCTTCCTTCCCCACTGCCAGCCACCAGGATGTCACCTTCCGTAAACGAAGGAAGCATCTCTTCCAGAGTGCTGCCTACAGCATAACACTTCTCAGCTGCTGTGAGCACGGCTGGTGAACCTCACTCACGCCGCAGGCTGCAAACCTGAGCGTTGGCAGCGGCTTTCAGGCGGCTGCGAACATCCCGCCGCAGGTGAGCGTTCGGAGAGGAGAGAGGGCATCTGTCTGCTTGGATGCTTGCTCAGCTTGGAGAGAGCTCCCGAGAGTCTGAGGCTGTACCCAGTGCCAGCTGCCCCTGGCTCGGAGCAGTCAGGACTTCAGGAATTGCACACCCCAGGTCTGACCCGTGATGGGAATCCGAGGGTTTTCTCCACTGACCGAAAGAGGAGCCGACGCTTGGGAGCAGCAATTCCCATCCTTGCTCTTTGGCTGTACATATGAGCAGCCTGTGCTCTCTATTCCAAGGGGGGACTTCAGAAAGCAGACGGGCGAGGTGACAGAATGAGCCTCCCATCTTTAGATGGAGCTCTTAACAGAAAGATATTTAATGTAGCATTTCTCGGGGGTGGGGTAGGGGGGTGGGATGGCAATGAAGTGCACTCCCACCATCCTCCCCAGCAAGGAGAGACCAGATGTCTCACCTGACCTCAACCTGGGGCTGCTACTTGTCTGGGAGGGATGGGAGGAGAAAGGGCCAACTGAGCAGAAAGGGAAGTATCTCTTCAACAAGACAAGGTCCCTACCAAGAAATGCACCACTAGTTCCTCATTTGCTTTACCGGGAGAAGTTAAAAACAGTAAGCGCAGAGGCACACAGCTGGAGCAGATGTTTTTAATTCTTCACTGCTCACAAGCAGCAGCTCTCCCCCTCCTGCTCACCCACCTACCCTCTCTGTTGGCATCCAGTGGTGGGAGCGTCATGCCAAAGGACCGAGCAGAGCCCTTTCCCGGTGCCAGAGCCATCCCTCAAAGCTCCCACCCCAGCCTCTCTCAAAAACCTCCCTGGGATGGGTTGCGATCAGGCTCTTCCGCTTGCTCCTCCATGTCATTCGAGGGGTGACCTTCGTAAATACTTCTTAGCCTGCCCAAAAAGCAAGCCAGGCTGCAAGAGGTGCAGGGAAGCCTGTTTAACACAGACTGACTTATTAAAATAACCCACCTCCTGCGGCACCACTGTTCTCTTTGGCACACCAACCTAAAGGTTAGCTATCAGGAGGTATGCAGATTTCAAAGCAAAACCGCTAAACTTTAAACCATTTAAAAAGTCTGCATCACACCCATGTGTGCAAAGGAGAGAAGGGAAAGGCATCTTGTCTCTTGGTTTAAAAAGATGATTTCAGGTCACTGTCCCTTATGCAAGAAGAGCTACTCAGCCAGGATAAGATCAGCCACTAAGCAGGATTACAAATTTATCTTCCCTCAGTTGTGTGATCTTCCACTAATAATCGTATCACGAAAAATAATATAGAAAATATTTTAACAATTGCACTTCGAGTCACTAGCAAGGCACGGAATGCTTACCTGGCAAAAGGCAAAATTTTTCCTTTAACTGCGAGGGTGACGCGAACCACCGAGGGGGAGCACAGCTGCAGAAATCAAAACACCGCAACCCTAGTGTCAACAGCAGCATGGGAAAACCCAGACAGTGCTGAGATGCCGCAAATCAAACCAGCGGGGCTGGGTTCAGAGGGAAGATGCAAAGCATCACCAGCTGCCTCACCCCAAGAGGCTGGGATGTGATGTGCTACACTTCTGATGGTACTTCTCCGTACCTGTAACTCACATCTGGGCAGCTCCTTCCTGCCCCCGGACTCTCAAAAATCGATGCAGACACAGTGTAAGACATCCAAGCCCTTCAGAGGATTAAGGGCACTTTTTACATTCTCGCTCCCAGCCCCAGTCACGCGCTCCCTCGCGCCAGCGCTGCCTTCGCTGGGCATAGAGCAGAGGCAGCTCCAGGAGCTAAGCTGGCAGAAAGCTGCCCTGCACCTCCCGGTGTAGGTACAAAACTTTAAACCAACATTAAACTTGCAAATAAACTTTCAGAGACCACAACTGAAATCCATAAGCCTCTGCGCAAGTCTAGTGGTTTTGAGGCTGGATCAGAAATATTTTCCAAAGCTGTGCTGGAAATTAAAACTTATATATGCAAATAACACAAGGTAAGGATGCGGACTTCCCGGTTTCCCATCACCATTTGCACAAAGACTTGAATCTCATCCCACTAATCACTGCACCTGGCTACAGGGGACTGCTCCACCAATGACATCGCTGGCAGATTTGATTACAGTGGTGATTACATCATCACCCACAAGAGATTATGCAGCTTTCCAACTGGCACCATCAGCTTCTAAATAGCTTAGGCAGAGGAAGCTACGAAGGACATATATATTTAAGAAGTCTCACGCTGTTAATTTAATACGAGGACTTTCAACACTATCTTTTGGAAGTATCAGTACACAGACAAAGTTTTTTTCCCATGCCATTGCTCCATTAGCGAGCCAGCACATGCTTATGAGAATATTTTGGTTCCTGGAAAAGTCACACACACACAAACTCATTGGGAGTGAAGGACCCCGCAACAAGGAGGCCAAGACTGAGACTTTGCATGAGTGAAACCAAGAATGTCCTCTCTGGTCGCAGGGGAATGGGCAACCCAAGCTTTGCCAAGTGCACAATAAGGAATGCGTGCACTGAACCATCTCTTTCCGGGATGGGAAAAATGCTTAGAAAAGCCTATTTAAATGACTCTCAGCAGAAGATGAAAGAGTTTAGTAACAGGAAGTCAAATGAGAACCAAGCACCCATTGCAGAATCTGGCACTGCGCGGCTGGGAACGCGAGGACAGTGTTTTGCTGTCTCCATGCCACACACCAGCGTTAGATCTGTCACGGGTAGCTGCTTCCTGCTCAGCCTTCCCTCCTCTGCGTGGACTATTTGCAGCAACAGCATTAGAGCAACCATCAAGCAGATGCTTAAAAAATGCACAATGACGTTCAAATGACATCTATCCATAAATCAGCCCAAACCACAAACATCTGAAGAAGATTTTCACTTAATCCAATTTACTGTAATCTCTCTCTTTAGTTAAAATGACAGAAATGTCAAAATGGGACTTTACTCCTCTGTCAAACCATCTCATGGTGAAAAGGAAAATAAGCAGGCTCTCACACGCAGCACCACTTATTAGGTTAGAAATGTCAAAACTGTACTTTGATTCTCACTATTAGCAGTCACATCCACATGCTGTGCCCTTCTGTTTCACTTCATTTCCCCCAAAAGCGAGCACAGAGCATATGCTTGATGCCAAGCAGCATCTAGGCAAAAACTCAAGCTACCCATTTTTTGTTTCTGATGACCGCGCGCTCATCCTTGTTCGAGGACACGCAGACCCTCTTAGGGTCTCTTCTGTATCACATATAAACAGTCTTATTTACCATCAAAGGTCTGAGGAAGACTGCCTTCTACTGCTTCCAAAAAAATAAAACAACGATCCAAGCTCCTAAACAGACCAACCTCAAATCGCTTTCCCCCCATCTCTCCATGTTAATTAGCAAACAGGATAATTGACTCTCTGCCCAGGAGTTAAGTACATGTGTGTGTCCGCCTATATATTTCCATGTGCAAATGTGTGAATCTTTCTCCCCAATGGTCACAAAAATTAAGCCATTATCCAAGAGTCCAGGAAAGTGAAAGAAAAATACCTACTGTCAGGAGCGGGGTCTTCATGCATTATTTAACAAGAACTCTGTTGGCAAAACTGGTGTTGTTTTTATATAAAAGCTAATAGAAATTGTACCTCCAGGTGTCAAAACACTGATGGTAATTCCTGCTGCCTCAGACATCTTGATGTTTCAATTTTAGCAGTATGAGGAGCCTGCAGGGAATCCAAGAGGGTAAAGTGCTTGTACTCAAAGAGAAGCAGAGAGAAGGAGAGCCTTTTTATTTCTTTATAAAGGGCTCAGGGGAACAGTTCTACTCACTGGATTATCAGATCTGGTTCCCTTGCTCCTTCCCTTCCTTGAAAGAGGAAAGAGCAAGATAGGCTAACAAGGAGCGATTGTATAGTGTCGACAGGAGAAGGGGCGGGGGGGGAATCAACAAGGCTGCTAAGGAGAAGCACAAAGACAAAAAGAAGTGAACAGACGATATCGAGGTGCAGCAGCGCAAGAGCAGCTGCAATTAACAGGATGCCTACATGATTACCACAGAATGGACAAGCTGTGATGGAACAGTAATTTTATTTATTTATTTATTTTTAAAGTTTGTGCCTAAAAGCACAGCAGAACATCGGACACACACACACACACACACCCCGCCAAGTCCCCTCCCTTACTTCCAACTGCATTTCTTCATTTTCACCCTTGGTGCCAGGAGAGATCAGAGCTGTATCTCTACCCGCACAAGACCAAAGCCAACCCAGGGAAGCTTTAGGCTGCTGACACTGGTGTACCTAGGGCCCTCGAGAACTCATTTATATATAGAACAGCTACCCGCTAGATTTAATTTTAAAAAAGGATGTTAGTCTCCCACATCAGCAAATGGAAGCATCTCCCAGACTTTCCTCCCAGATCTTCACTGTCCTTGCAAAGCACTGCAGATGCTGGCTGATCAGCCAGTCTTGGTGTTTGTCCTCTGCTCAGAAACCTCCAAGGTCACAGATGATATCTCAACTGCCTCCTCCCATCCTCTTCCCACTTCTTAACCTTTTCACAGCTTCCTCCTAGATCCACATTGTAGAACCCACGGTAGAAGCGGCTGCCCACCTCTGAAACCCACTGCTGACAGGCGAGGGATGGCTGCACCCTCCAGCACAAGTACACCGGGGAAATGAACCTGTAAAAGCAAACCCATGCCTCCACCCAGTGCAGTGCCTGCTGCCAAGGGCTTTACAAAGGTATTTGCTTTCTCTCTCCACTACCTGCACACCTTCTGCCACCCCACAACTCCTCTTTTTCTGACGCAGCAAGTATTTGATTTCTGGACTACAGCACAAATTCAGTGACTATTTACACCCCTTTGGGCCAACTCTGAGGATGGGATCACGCAGAACCAACTGAGCCCATTGCACCTCCCCAGAGCAACAATGGGGCAGCGAGACAATGAAAGCTAGAGACACATAAAGCATCAGCTTCCTGACCACCCCTGCAGGGCACAGCAAACTCGGGCCAAAATCAGAGCCAGGGCAAAGGCACGAAGCAGTAAATATGCCCTTAGAAAATTTCAGTTATTAATTTATTACGGCACCTATGAAATAGTTGTTTCAGGCCAATGCCCCACCTTAAAACCACACACAGTCCAGGCCACCATCCCCAAGCATCCCAGAAGAGGCTGCAAGGAGGAGAGCAGATCTGCACAGCCCCCAAAATCCATCCTCCTGGGCTGCAGCTTCTAGGAGAGTCCCAAGGACGACATCGTGGTCCGGGCACTCCCATTTCCATATTGTGGGCACTCCCGTTTCCATATTGCTTCCACCACAGAGGAAAGCAAAATCAGGATGGTGCAGGGGACAGACAAGGAGAAAACAATAGCTCAGGAATTTGCAAGCAGCTCAGCATGGTGTTCAAGGGAAAAAAAAAAAAAAAACAACTTCTCCAGGCAGCCACTCGGCCAGGGACACAAAGATCTTGGAGAGATCCTTCATTGGGTCATGAACTTTCACAACCCCATTGCAAAAACAGCGCTGAGGAAATTCCGAAGGAAAAGTAAATGGATGCAAGCGCGAGCTGAGCCGAGGAGTGCCGGTACCGCCGCCAGGCACATTCCGCCTAAGCACGTGCCCAGCCCTTCACACGCACGCTCCTTCCCCCCAGCGGCCCACCGAGCAGCCCAACCACCCTCCGGACCCGCATCCGACGCGTCCCAGGTCCTGCCTCGCACTCGCCGCCTTGGAGCATCACAGGGACCGGGCGAAGACCGGGGCGCTCCCCTCCCACCCGGATCTGCATCCTGCAAGGTTTTCCCAGACAGCTGTACGAGGCCCCCGCCCAACTCACAAGCCCTGCTCAGGCATCACTTACAGCTCGCTAATATTTCAAGGACTGGCGGTCATCACTCCCACCCGCCCTGAGAGAGACATTTGTTGCCTTCTTGTTTCTCCAGCCATGTCTCATAGCGCGTGGTATAAACTTTAAGAGGCAATGACCTCATCGGAGCTGGGAAGAGGGAGGCGGAGGGATTGGCTACTTGCCACCGTCTCATTTTTCACATAAAAAAAAATTTATGAGAGAAAGCCCATTTTATTCATCTAAAAAAGAAAAAAAAAATCCCATTAGAAGCAGCAGGCCTGCTTTGGAGTGCATCACTTGTACAGCAGCTCCTGGAGCAGCACCTACCTGGGGTGGTGCGGAGTGGGGACCCCAGCACCCCCTGCTCCAAGGCACAGCACCCCCAGAGACCCCGCTGCTCCGCCGGCCACTCGGGAAACATCAGGCTATGGTGCAAGCATCTCCTCTCGTCTTCGTTAAGGCTGACTTCCCCTGTAAGCGGAGGGAGGGACTTCCAACTCTAATTTGTAACTCCTCCAATGGGGCAATTAAATAGGCAAACCATAGCTGGCAACCGGGATTTCGGTTCAGCTCTCTGGGATCAGGCCATCAGACAGGGCTCTGCGGTGAGCAGTAACTGCGAGGCATGTCGTTAATTTTGCCCAGACATGTATCGCACCCTATTCCTGAACGCACATACAGCATGTGTGCGGCGCTCTGTAGACGCAGGATACACGAATCCTGCATACTCGCACATTTTATATACTCGTATTACTTATGTTATAGATTCACACATACATTACTCATAGCTCTTAAGAACAGAACATACAGTTCATCTTGGCATGAATCCCAGAGGAAGGAAAAAAAAAAAAAAAAGCCTCGCAGTAACAAATCTAACTCGCATTGAGTCCAACAGCATCTGTGGTAGGAGTTACAGCAGTATTATGGATCACTGAATTATTGAATTATTTTGTATAACACACCCATGTGTCTCAGATAATGCCAGTCAAGCCTGCTGTTTCAAGGGACATTTCCCAACTTGAAGCATGCCACCACTCTCCCAAGTTTTTGCCCGTAACTGCTGAACACACGCAGCAACTGTGGGAAGCTGTGGAAAAAGCTGTTTATTTCTGCACTGTGTGCTCAACAGCCCCCCAAGTACATCAGTTCCACGGAGGCTCCCCTATAGTTCAAGTTAGGGCCCAAACGTTTTCCTCTGGGCCTGTAACTGTCCCCAAGAAGTGCAGTATCTCTGAGGTTAAGCATGCTGGCCAACACCAGACTCCACTCTTAGAGCAGACTGGCACAGCAGCAGGGATATTTAATCTGTACACACCATACCACAATGGCAAAAAGTCAGATTAGCACAGACTGAGAATGTAACTCCCTAGTAGGACACTGTGCAATGAAGGAAAATATTAAAAAAAAAAAAATCCACAGCGCACTGCACCTTCTATATGCCTTTGTAACCTCTACAGCAAAAGCATTCTTCTTCAGATCCCCTCCAAAAATGGGCTTCGTCCACTCTTGGGAGCTTTACACCCAATGTCAGGTTTAAAAAGTCACAGTCGAAACATTATTCTCGTTTTCCGAAGGAGAAGCGAGCACAGTGAAGCGAGGCACGGCTCACCCCAGCTCGAGCGGCACCGACGCTGCCCCGATCCAGCCCTCGTGTCCCACCCGCAGCATCCCCCTCCTCAGCTGCGGCTTTCCAGCAGCAGCAAAAGCATGATCCCGCGATCTCTCCCCGGCAAGGGATTCCCACCGCACCAGAAGCATCCTCCCCAGGACTACAGGACCACGATCCTTAGAACCAGCAAAACCACCAGACCTCAAAGTTTTGCGAGCAGAGTTTACCAGCAAGAACTCCCTTTATGCGACAGCCAGCACAAAAACAGCAGCTGCGAACTCCCACCGGCCTGACCAAAGTCAAAACACACCGCGCGCTGCTTTTCAGGCAAACCCAAATTACAGCATCATCTGCTGACTGTTCCCGGGATGAACAAACCCACATTAATTACAGGCTAAACTTTGCAATTCACCTCTCAAAAGCACGAAACATCAGCAGAACCACTTTGATCACACCGACAAATCCCTCTCCGGCCGACAGAGCAATGCGTGAGACCAAGATGTTCAGCAAAAAAAAAAAACAAAACTTTTTCTCCCTTTTTTCCCCATTGCTACCCTCCCCCAAAAAATACACGCTCCAAGCCAACGAGGGCTGGAGGGAGAAAGTCACCTCGGAAAGCAGCAGGGGCTCGCAAAACCTCGCACTTTACCTCCGTCAGCAAACGGCCGGCCACCTCTGGGCAACCGCAAAAGTGTATTCTCAGCCTCCAGGGCGAGACACTCTTTCTGCCTCGCCGGGCCAAGTCCCAGTTTTTCAAAGCAACTTCTTTCTGCTGTGGCCTAGTTTAGCTCTCCAGACAAAACGCCACCAAAACAAAAGCAGCCCAGCCAGCCCAGGGAGGGAAGGGGGGGGGGGGGG
>VZTL01036280.1:361467-394054 GCA_013400535.1 Scopus umbretta
AAAAAAATCACAAAAACAAACACAAAAGCCTGACAATTAGTGGAAGCAGGTTTGCTTGATCAACTCTCCCCCACTTGCCAAGTAATTCTGTGGCCACAGTAGCAAATCGTTCAAGCGACTCGGCCCTGGGCCCTGATCCTACCACATAGCTCCCAACCTCCTACACCCACAGCTGCACGGCCAGGGCTAAACCACCCTTTTGCTCCACAAGCCAGAGCCTTCAAAAACACACCCAGCCCCAGGTAAAATGACACACTGGGCATACCTGCCTCTACTAGTGGAGCCTGCAGCAGAGAAAAAGCTTCGCATGGGCCAAGTCGTGTCTTCAGGAATAGGCTCCGATGTCAGAAAATGCTTGTTAGAAGCAAAAGTAGGAAACACGTGGTACGTACGTAAGAACCAAAGGATGCTGGATGAGGAACACAAAGAAGGGAGGAGGTGGAAAAAGACGACTCATTTAAAGATCTGTGCAAAAGCTGGCATTCCCAGGCAGCACCCCTCCAGCTGGATCAAGAAGTCCAGCAGCAGGGTGTATCCCGTGGATTTAACAAGCCCACATCAGCAAAGCAGAACCAAGGTTACACACACCCAAAACTGGCGCGTGGTAAGTAGCCATGAAAGGAGAAAATCTATGCTAGTAAGAAGATAGCTTAAAAGCAAAAAAAAACCCACTCAAACAAAAACAAACAAACAAAAAAAAACCAACCACAAAAAAAAAAAAAACCCAAAAAAAACCCCAAAAAACCACAGAGGGGAGCTGGGGACTATACCAGCAAGAGTCTTCCCTAATTGGTTCAGGGAGTTCTGGACCATGTCCTTGCCAAAGGCACTGCCCAGGCTATTCAAAAATATTTAAAAATCATCAAAAACTAGTCCTCTGAAAGGCATACCACTAAGTGTGCAGGACCCTAAGTATCTTCCTGTGACTTGGGACAGAGTTGCAGAAAACATAAGAGGCCACATGGACAAACAGACCCTGCAAGGAAAGGAAGAACATGGTTAAGATACTCAATAGCTAAGTTACAAAACATAGCAAATCCCAGAAAGACCAAAAAAATAGATAGCTCAGGCTGGATGTGGAAACAGGAGGCAAGCGAGATCAGTGGAAGTACAAATCGCTCCTGTGCAAGCCAAAAAGCAAGGTACAGATTTGAGGACAAGCATCCAGCCACCGAGCAGCAGAAGCAGTAGTCACAGGGATTTTGAAACAAGGCTGAAACCCGTAAAAAGTTCCCAATTTATTTTTTAATTCAGGAAAGGGTTAAGTCCACAGCCAACCAACCACCACACCAGTCCTCCTTCACAGGTTTCGTCATTCCCTTATTTGTAGTCTGAAACAGAGAGATCCCATCATGAAAAAAAAAAAAAAAAAAAAAAAAAAAACCAAAAAACCCCAAAAAACCAAAAAACAAACAAACAAAAAAAGCCAAACAAGGAGAGGGCTGTACCCTGGTCATGCAATTCAGATGCTTCCCAAACACACACCACTGCTTTCTGTTTCTTTTCAGCTAGAACTTCCCCTCCACATCCACCTCCTCCCTCCCTCCACTTACAAACTGATATGCCATTTAAGATCTCCTATCTGCTGGCTCTGCCCACCGCATCCTCGGCGTTTAAAATAAGCAAGCTATGACAAACGCTGGGTAAACCCAGTCACTACGAACACTGCAAAAGCAGAGCGGCTGAGGGGTACTGCAGACAAGTCATATGCTTCAATATTTTGTCCTCAAGAGCTCGGCCAATCCATTTAGCAATGGAGCAGGACTCTAATAATAGACACAAGGATACACAGGAGATAAACGTACACAAGACAAAAATAAACCCCAGCCTTGTTATAATTTTAATACAGGAGCTAAGCTGGGAAATGATAAATGAAGACTGTTTCCACAGTCGAGTCAAGAGGAAAATTTAACTCCCAACAGCCCAAGAGCAAACACACGCATTGAAAACTGGACGGAGGACTTTCGGAAAGCTAAAGGATTGGATGAGCATTAATTTTTAAATAAGTTCCTCATTATTTCAAATTACACCAAAACCCCCAACACTTTGCTGTTTTCCAGGACAACCAGAAGCAGATTTTAAGCAACCGTGCGTGTTCTCAGGCATCAAGTGCCTGCAGTTGAAGGGCCAACATCCATCTCAAAAAGTTGCTTTCAGCTCCCTGAAAGAGGGGTAGCTTCACAGCAGCTTATTTTGATCTCAGTCAGTGATCTCAAATTAAAGCTTTAATACACACATACATAGCTATAAACTCCTACATACATTTTTCCTTTATGAGTTTTAGCCTGTCTCCAGTCTACATGGTTAACCACACTCCCCCCACAGCCCCTGCCTTTGCTTCAGAAAACAACTTCTGGTGTTTAATGAGATTAACTATTTCCCCACGGAAGTTATCTGAGGAATAACTCTTCCCTTCCCACAGGAATACCCAGAGGAGCCTCAAGGATTTCACAACCTTAAGCCCTGTGTCATCACGAGTTATACTTTTGCGTACATAGACATCTTCTGCATGATCAAACAAGGACACAGATGCAGGGGCTGTGGGCTGAAGGAGAGCTAGGATCCTCTGATCTGACCTCTGACCAGGTGTCTCCAGCCCAGGGTTTCACCCAGCAGCTCTGAGACACTCCCCAAGCCTCCGGGCATGGGAACCACCACATTTCTCAGCAATCTACCCTACAGAGGAGCATTCATCACCCTACCTGTCCACCCAGTCCCTCCTACGCGTGACCCTGTATGCAACCAGGTGCTCCTCCAAAGGAGCTCCAACTTCGCACAGAAGTGGCTCTGCAACTGGCCATGGTGGCACCTCTCAAAGGGCAGCAGCTACCAGCAGCCACGGACCTGCCGCCTACAGCATGAAATCGAAGCGGCCATGCCAGGCTGTCTGCAGGTACCTTCACCTTGACAAATTCTCTGCTCTTGAGCCATGGGTCCAGTTCCCAGGATGACACCAGATCAGCCCCTTCACGTCCCTGGACACCTGAAGGGGGACTCCAAGCAGCCCTGGTACTTTTCCCACCTGATTCTCTCGAGTTCTGGCTTTGTAACTCAACAGGCACACGCAGAATGATGGGAGATGGCCCAGAGCAGATTTTTAACCACAGTCAAGCCCTTCCTCTGCTGAATGACTGCTTGACCCTCTCCTCCCTTATAAGCCAGCCCTGTCCATGGCTTCAAAGCTCATTAAAAGGTCTACCTGGGGGCTAACAACCATAGGAGCATCCTTCTTCAGGTGACTCTCAGGCTGGAAGGAAGTCCATGCTGGCAGATCATTACGAAAAGGACGAAGGCGTAAGAAACTGCTCTGAAGCCCTGTCTCTATCACTAGCTCGAGGATAGGAAGGGTGCTTCTAGACAGTACCTAGACTCAGACTTCTTTCCGTGAAATAAGACAGGGCCAGGCTAAATTTCATTGCACGTTTGTCTCTGCTCAAACCATCCTACTAAAAAGCAGAAAACAGTCATGTTCCAGATGGGAGAGACTTTTTATAGCAACCCATGGATATCTGGCATGCTTTGCTGAAGGTCTTTCATCATGCACACAAGGTATAATGCTATCTAGTAATCTGAGGAAACATCCATGGGTTTTTCAACCTCCTCTAGAAATTGAGATTCAACAGGAAACCACAAATACACCAGGCAATTAATTTTTCTTTACCAAATGTTTCCAGTCATGTCGCAATTTTAACAGTAAGCAAACTATTTGGGTTCTTTCCAGTTCTTGTGCAACAATGTTCCTCATTTTTCATTTTATTTTTTAAATAATCTGGCTGAGATTTAAAAAAAAAAAAAAAAAAAAGAAGAGTTTAAAACAAGTTAGGAAGTCAGTGTGAACAGAGCATACTCTCTCCACTAAATATTTACCCCCCCAGAGGTTTCCATATCACATAGCAGAGGTTTTGTGCAAACAACCAAGTAAAGACTTTTCCCAGCTAAAAATACAGCAAACAGCCTACGAAATAAGAGCAGAACAACATATCTACCGACACAGGCAATGCCAAGCTATCTGAACCACATAAATAAAAGTCTCATTCAAACATTTCCCCCCTCCCCTCCCAGCACCATTCCAGGAGAACAAAGAAACATTAAGTCTTACTTTCCTGGTGTATATTTGATCAGACCTTCTGTTAACACAATATGACAACAGCAATGAAGGGAAGAATATCACAGCTAAACAACCGTCTACCATTCCCCTTCCTTCTGCCGAGTCCTTGCTGACGCAAGGATGGAGCAGCTGCTGTCTGTTTTTAAACAGCTCCATATTTCATAAGAAGCTGCTGATTTCTGAAAGGACAGAAAACCCAGCCAATGGCTTACAAAATAAGAACCAAATGAAAGCAATTCAGGACACACTATTTAAACATCATGTCCATTTGCTCAGCTTCCTTCCAACATACTGCCGCAGCTGAAATTCGTAAGACAAGTTTGTCCTCTGTCTCAGCCTACTGCATTATCACCACGAGCACAACTTTTAAGTATTCATCTAAAACAGAGCAGAGGATGCTGGAAAATCCCTCCCAGGGCTCTAGATAAGAAAAAAATCTTGAAATACGGAGGAAAACAAACCCATGTGTCCAGCTTGATGCAATCGCAGAACCTACTTCTGCACCGGATTAACATTACCCTCCCCTAGTTGTGTTTTCTGCTGCTGAGGGACCCTGTGTCAACATTAAATGGTCATTTGGGACGGAAAGACTTTCCTTGAAGGACCTAGCCATACACCCTGAACTTTTGAAAACCTACCAGCAAAAGATATACAGATATTGATAATCATTTATTTCTAATCAGGGATGTATCTGTTATCCGGGAAGCCCCTCATCACTGCTGAAATTCCACGCTTAGGTCTTCTTAAAAATCTACATCATAGGATACAGGTCACTGCCTATTAGGTCCTCAAAAGAAAGGAGCTTAAACCTTTTCTGTTCTGACTCTGCAGCTCTCACTTTGGCTGTTAAAAGCAATAGGTTATACCAGGCGAGTCCCTCCTGAGGGGCTCCAGACGCCTGCTGTCTCCTTTCTAGTTAATAGCTGCTGTAAGAATACTGCTTTTTCGTCTGTCTATGTCATGTTGATTAGCTTAGAAAAGGACTTGCAGAAGGAGGAGGGAGAAGAGGAGGACATGCAGCGGGAGGAGGATTTAAAAAGAAAAAGAAAAAAGGCGGCTTTCATCTGCTCAAATAATTAGCAGGTCATGCTGAAAATAATCAGCATCCCTTTAAAGCAACTGTGCATGAAATGTGCAGAGCCCTGCTCAGGTCACTGCACCCATGCAAGTCACCCGGTTGTATCAGTCACTTAGACCTTGTGGTTTTCTAAACTCCTCTGGCTTCGTAAGGGCTCTGGCCAAGATCCTTCCACTTCCACATTGCCACTCCAGGAGATGGGGGGGTAACAAGGCTCACCGATCTTGCCACTCAGTCACAAGGGTGGTAGGCATAAAGGTGCCAAGGCAAATCAAGGACTAATTAAAGGTTGGTAAAGGACCTTCAGATTCTCTGATAAAGCAGCACAGGGAAACTTATTGCAGAGCATTTGCCATTCCTGGAGCAAACAAACTGTGTGCAAGAGCCTCCTGTTCATCACTGGGAGGTTTTCCCAGGGACACCGCCAACACGGAAGAATCAGACTCTGCCCCAAATGTGACAAAGATCTGCCGTAACTCATCACCGTGGCTGCCGCCCCAGGCGTCTCTCTGCAATGCACACGTCGACTCAGGCAGAACAGCCTCCTCCCTCAAGATGTACCGCCGGCTGTGGGTCCCCGAGAGCCTTGCCCCTGTATCAGACAAGCTTTGAAGCTACATTGAAGAGTCTGTCTGGGACTTAACACATCAGCCCCGGTGCAAAATGAGCTGGGGGGGGAAAAGGGGAGTAACAAACCAGCAACAGAGCTCTGGTCATTTGGGCTCCCTCTCTTCCCCACGTTTACTCTCGCCTTCAGAAAAGCCAGCGTTCATCTCCTGGAGGAGCAGGACCAGTTTCACAGGAGCACAGGTCCTTTAATAGACCTGTCCTCCTCAAAAGAGGTGAAAAGATGGTTATGACAATGATAATTCTTCCTCCAATGTACTCACATCCCTCTATTAAGGACACATTACCTCAAAGGTCAGTAATTGCCAGCCAGAGCCAGCTCTGCCTTGACAACCCATCTTTGAAATGCACTAAGTGCCTGACTGTGCCCAGGACAGCAAGAGACTGCCCTCAACGTGCTGTCTGGAGAGAGGAGAATTTCCTTTGGCAGCCGTGATGGCTGTGTCCTCTCAAGTGTTTTTAATTTCAGCCGCTTTCCCTCACTTCAAAATCGTTCTTCCGCCTCAGCTTAACGCTTATCCCCAAACTGACACACACCTTCAAAGCGCTGCTCTTTGAAAGAAGCCCGGAAAGATGGAAATTAAGAGATTACCTTCAAATAAAGCGATGGGTTAAGTCATTGTGCCCAGAGTTCCCAGATGTGCCACTGGGCCCCAGTGCTTTACAAAGGCAGGAGCGACTCCCCAGGCACGCAGCGGGACGGGAAGGACAGGGGACGGTCCCTACGAGATCAGCGTGGCACGGGGACTGAGGAAAAAGCACCAGGGCTGGTCTGGGAGGGCAGGAGCAAAGCAGAAATGCTTTGTAGGAAGGGGAAAAAAAAAAATCAAACATGTAAGCAGCAGAGAAACTCCCTCCATACGTCTCAGTAAAACAGAGAACAGCAACACTACAATGGTCACAAGAGCATCAGAAAGGAGCCAAAGCAAACTAAAGCATAAAATGCATCCCTCCGTGGTACCCAGGTATTCATCTGAGAAAGGGGAATCTTCTTCCAAGAGGGCAGTATTCATCTGAGAAAGGGGAATCTTCTTCCAAGAGGGCAGTGTGGAGTACCTCAATGACAAACCTACAGCAATTATTAGAAAGGCATCATCCATACATAATTTTGAATTTAATTTAATTAGGCACCCTGCTAACTTCATTACTTATTTAACCGGACTGCTCATTCAATTTACGTTACTACTGTTTCAGATAACCGCTCTGGGCCCCACCTCAGTGGGAAACGCAGTAGAGGATGCATTTGGGAATGCTGTAGCCCCAAGCCCGTGCTCTCTTAACACTCAGCACCTCTCATGGGACGAAGGCATTTACCATGTCTTAGGTTTTATGCCTTCGTTTTTTTACCTGCATGCAGACAAGTCCAGATGAGCTCAAGTAGGAAAAAAGGACAAAAAAAAAAAACAAAGAAAAAAGCAGATTTATCATAGTTAATGCTCGTGCGCGCCAGTCAAAGCAGCAGCCTCCTATGCAGTTACCAGATATTTCTTTCTGACCTGAGAAATACCCAAAAATAATACTCTATGGGGTTTGGGGGATATATATCAGAGCACTTCACTCATCACCCAAGAGCATCCTTATAAAACCATCATCTCCAGTGCATGACACGTCAGGTCAGGACAGAAATCAAATAAGGCGTCACACAAGCCACCGCTCTTGCAGAGCGGGAGGTCTGCTCTTTCTGGGGCCAGGGAGGTCAGCAGCCTGAAGCTGAACCTTTCACACCAAATCAAACCCAGAAACGGAGGATCCGACCAGCAGACGCATCCCCCTTCCTACCACTTCGGACAGCCGCATCCCTCCCCGACTGCTAGCTCTGCCTGCCCACTCCAGCTGCTGAGTCAGAAGTCTCAATTCCCTGCCTGATCAGAAGGGAAGCAGCACCACGGCTGACAAATGGAAAAGAGGAAACGGCACTTGAAGCAGATCCCAAAAATAGCCTGCAGTAGGTAGGAAGATACCTCAGCCTTAGACAGCAAGGTCTGTCTCAGAAAATTCATATGTATTCTCTCATATATATATATATACACACACACACAAAAAAAAAAAAGGCATGATTGACAGGAGTAAGTGTGAAATGATACAAACGCTAGCTTGAAATTAGGAAATCCTCTGTTGTGGTTTGGGTTTTTGTTTGTTGGGGGGTTTTTTTGTTGTTTTTTTTTGGTTTTTTTTTAATTCCTTCTTCAGTTCAACTTTTCATCTTTAAATCAAGCTGTTCCAAGTCTTCTGAGCATCCATTAAAAAAATGAGAATAAAAAGCTGGACAGCAGCCAGGAACACCCCAGGGCACCCTTCCACCCCCTGTGCAACAGCCCTGCTAGCGCAGAGGTGCTGCTCACCATCGTGCAGGCGAGCTGCTTGCACTCCCTGGAACAAACGTCATCTCCTCGTGCGGTGTCTTGGAGACAGCGTTGTGGCATCCATTTTTCACACTCCAAATTAATTCCAGACCCCAAAATAATTTAAAAGTTAAGGAGTTCAATGTAATTTGCTCCACCCAACACACAGGGCTTGTCTGAAGCATCAGAAGTTTAGAGGAGCAGTCTCCTAAACAGATCATTCTCCACTTGCGTGCTTTGGGATCTGCTATGTTAACGGAAAAGATACAGATCCACAGGTAGCGTCTTTTACTTTGAGGTTACCTGGTAAACAAAAGGACTGAAATCACTGCCACAATGATTAACAATTCCGTCACGAACCCAACACGTAGCCAACAGCAGTAATAACCACAGTCACTACAAAGCCTTCAAGGAGAACCAACATCAGCAGAAGTGATGAGTTTTCCAGCTAGCCCTGGTAAAAACAAAATTTTGTCTAGCTCACAACCCCACACTGATCCGGTGTTCAAGATGCTCAAAATTAAACCTCATGCCAAAGAAAAGAAAAGCTAATTTTCAGTTTCATTAGCATGCAACCTCCCCCAAGTGCAATACGAGCATTTGCCTTTGTGAATAAAATTTGCAAAATGATTTGCACAGCATTGGGGGAAAATGTAAGCGCTCGAGTTCCCATCAACAGGGAAGAAGACTTGGTCTCACAGCAAAGCCATCTCTGCTGGCCTGTCTTCCTAGAGAACGGTGGCAGAGGCTAACCGTTGCAACAGAAGGACCACGCTTTGTCATCTGGCCAGGATGGGGCTGGAGTGGCAATGCCAGAATCATTTCATCCTTCACAAGGTGAAGGGATCACGTAGACTCCGGAGAAACAGAGGACCTTGGCAATTCTCATTTCCTACGGCAAACAGTTCTCAGGGGCCTCTTCCAACCTCCTCCGGCAGGAAGAGGGGAACTTCTAACACCTAATTGCTGACATTTAAGAATGTGAAGCTCCAACCATCAAGTTGACACCACAGCAGGGAATGTAGCTAACAGGTATACAGTTGCATGCTCCCCAGGGTGTTGACTTCAAGTTACAGTTTAAAAAGAAGAGAGGAAACTAACCTACAAAAGCAAGCAACTTTATCTGGGATGTATTTATCCACACATACCATGTGGCCGCACCATAATGTAAACACCTGTGTGGATTAGGCGTTTCTCCTCCACCAGCAGTGTCCGAGGCATGCTCACATCTGGAATCCTTTATGTTTTCAGTGCTCCTTCTGCCTTCTCCTTGGTGCCAAAATGCCTTGAGGAAGCAGCATGTGCGTGGGGGAGGAAAGGTGCAGGAGAAGTCAGTAAGGTATGAAGATACTTCGGATATCAACATGATAAACACAGTAGACAGCCTGAGGAGCAGACACCCACCAGCGTGCATGACAGGCAGTAAATGAAGGGAGATGCCATGGTTTGTAAGAAGGTCGCACCAGGTGAAAGTTACTGTTCTGTTGCAGCTTACAAGAAAAAGCAAATTGACAATACTCCTAAGTAAACCAAATGTTTGTTATTTCTGTTTCTTTGTTTGCTATGTAGAGCTCTGAAGCCAAACAGCAACATTTCCTGGCCAGCTTATGTTATTCACATACAATTTACAAATCTAGGCTTGCATCTGGATTTTTCTGTGTCACAAGAGTTGCAATGGATTTCACAGGCAGCCCCCAAAGCACGCAGCACTCCACAACACAAAAGCACCAAAAAGTGGCGTACGAATCCTCTCCAGTGCCACCCCAGCTAGGCTGCCGATCAAGGTCCTTTTAAAACAAGAACTTCATAATGCATCTCTCTAGCTGCTCGGGGAGACAGCATTAAAACACAAAGGCACACAGCGCTCATGCTAATGTTTCCATCTGCTCAGGAGCTGCTTTTATTTAAGGACAAAATAAAACCAGGCGTGCTGAGCTACAGCACTGACCCTGTGCGCAGACACTTGGGTGCCTCAATCCACTTAGGCACCCCCAGAGATTTTCAAAGTGCCCTGGGGACACGCAGACAAACAAACATTTAAAGGGAGATGCATGTCAAGAGGCTCATCAGCAGCTCTGTAAGAGACGTTTGGCATAAGAAGCTCAGGACAGAGGGCCATGCAAAACCCCTCTGCCTTCAATCACATCTGAGCTGACCTTCCCAACAGGCTCGGCTCACACAGCCTGCCCCTTGTCTTTGCTCAAGTTACCCCATCAAAGACTGGAGTGACCCCAGCTAGCCTTTCGGCTCTCTGCTTTCAATGCCAAGCCTTCAAAGAAACCTGACCCAAAGTCCAGCGAGGTTAATGGACAGGCACACGTTGACGTCAGCGAGGTCCCTGGATAAGGCCACCGCAGTGTTTGCCTTATTCTTCGCATCGGCGCCGCCTGGAAGCCGAGGAACAAAGTTAAGACTGACTGGTGGTGACAAACATGGGGTTTGCCCATCTTGGCCTTCCTGAGGACCAGCCTGTCTTCTGCACACAACCCTGGCAGGGGTCAGGCAAGAGGGGACTGATATTAGAAGGCTTTTTCCATAACATCCAGCTGGGTTTCTCCACAGCAAGCAACCAACAAGGCCAGACTTGGAGGTCAAACCCTGGAGCTAAGACATCACGTTGTGGGGAGACCTGCATACAAAATGTTGACAAGAAAGAGCACTTTTGCCCACATTTCATCTTGCATGCCAAAAGTACTAGGTGCAGGAAAAAAATCCCCGGTCTCCAAAGCTTTTCAGACTTGGGTTCCTCAGAGGTTCAAGGGTTACACCCAGCATCCGTACACCGGTAACAGCAGACGTGACCTCATTTGAAGGCGGCACATAACACTGGGACTGACAGAGTCCCAAATATTTGCCTCGTAAGGCCGGAGGCTCGCAGAGCAGCTGTGTTATTTACTTTCAGAGTTTAATTCTATCCAAGGTGATTTTTGGGCTACGCTCCAGAGGCATTTACCTCTCACACCAGCGTACCCAGCCACAGACACTAGGAACCCAGTTATTCACCAATCCCCTGGCAGGAAAAAAACAAAACAAAAAAAAAACAAAAAAAACCCAACCACATATATATATATATATATAATTACTAAACCCAGCTCTTTGATAGAAACTCCCTGAAGATCCCCACGTGACATAAGAGACAGGACCTCTGAGAGACAAGTACTCCTCTGCTCCCATGCCAGAACACCTGTTTATTTGGATGCCAAATACCAGTGGCTCAAAAAAAAGTATGAGCCATCCTTCTCCCCCGCTTCTTTTGAAGATGATGGATGCATCTGGTTGGGAAGCTGAGTAGCAGCACACAAAAAGGCCTTTTTAACACCCCCATAGCCCACAAGCAAGCCACGCAAATCAGTCACTAACAGAGATCAAGTTCTCATTAGACCTGAAATATGAATGGATCATACAGAACAGCATTTGGGGGTATTTGTGTATTAAAGCTACTTTTCTACAGCAGCAAAAAAAACCCCAAGGAGCCTAAGGCAGTCCCAGGCTGGATATGCAAGCTCAGTAAAAGCGCTGGTGATTAAAGGGAAAGAAATAGTGAACTGCCCTCCTCCTTTGAAAATAAAACGCGCCTTTCAGTATGCAAGTCAGCATGGAGACTCTGCAGAGGATGGAGACCCTCAGCGCTGCATAATGTGCCCCGGGCTGTTGCTAGGAAAAGGGACGATGGTTTTCTGGGTGTTAGGACAGCTTAACAGACTCGCTTCCAGGTGGATCGTTCCTCTACACCCGCGTTCGCAGAGCCTTTACGCAAAGCAGGCAGCACAGCTAGGACAGTCTGCAGTCCCGGATCAGGCTGTACTCGGATCACACACCAGCAACTTGGACGCCAACGATAGTCCGAAGCGTCAGGTACTTCTCAGAAAGTACCTTGCTAAAAGCAGGAATCCTGGCCACTCCATGAACCTTAATCAGAGTTTCAAACAAGACACTCCAGCAGTAGAGGTCCACCACTGCCACGAGACCAGGAAGAACATGAGGAAGCAATCAACGAACATCTACCAGTAACTATGGCACTAATTCAAACACCAATAAAGACAGAAGGTGGTTTGCATGGTCTTCAACCAGCCCTCAGCCTACCTGTAACGGCCCTTGGAAGAATAGAGTGTAGTTAGTTTAGGACCAGCTTCCCCACCCAAGGCCAACAGCTCCTAGAAGAGGGCCTGAGGAACAAAAGCATGCTACCAAGCCACAAAACTCAACATTACGGTGTTCATCGCATCAAACCAACTGAGCAAGCTTTTACCCACGGACACCGGCAGGCTCTGCCCCACGCCGGTACTGTATGCGCTTCACAACGGGGATGGCGTCCAGCAGCAAAGCCCATCACAGCCTAATCAGGAGGAGAAGGTCACCAAGGGGAAGGAGCGAGCTCTAGAGAAAATGTACGGCATCTGGGAAAGCAGCAGGAATGTGGCACAAAGGTAACTGCTATAGCCTGGGGCCATCAGATGAAAGCAGGATCAATACTCCACTATGTTGTTTAACCCGTTTATTGGGGAGGGGGGGGGGAGGCAGAGATAAATGAGTATTTGAATTGCCAGAGGGTACACTTTCACCCCAATCTGAGTCAGCCAGATGCGAGTTCCTACCCAGCAACACCATCCCAGCCAAATGATTTCAGCCTTACAGTTCACTTAACCACAGAATACAAAGAGCCAGTAACCCAGCAGTCGATAATGGAATAAACTATAGGTCAGTGACCAGGGAAAAACACACCATTTAAAATTATTCCAATATTGACACGCATAGGAAACAAAGGCCTGTATTTTTATTTATTTATTTTAACCAGCCTATCTGCTCAGAAGCCGCGCCGAACCAGCTGCTAAAATTACAAGGTTAGGTTCTCAAAGCCTGTGGGTAAACTGCGTAATGCCAGCACACACTTACATCCACAGAAGCGGGCCACTTGCAAGCAGGGCTGAGCGCGCGCGCGATCAGCCACAACACGGCATGCACGCGCTTGCGTATCGGTACATCAGCAGGCGAGGGTTAGGGGGTACCTGAGCACGCAGCACGGCTCTGCCAAGCCGCCTTTGAAAGCCTGGCCTGTAGCCAAAAGGGAGAGCGCAAACTCGCTCAAAACACTCAGCCAGAAGCCCAGCCAGGCTCATTTATAGCTCCATTTCCTCTCAAGGCTGCTTCTCCCCGGGAAAATGCTGCAATGACAATTTGCACCTTAAGATGAAAGATCGCTACGGCTCTCTGGCAACTGAAAACACCCGAAAAAGTCCCTTTCCCCTCCCGAGTCCAAGGAGCGTTTCTTCTATTGCATGTAAGCACAGCGAGGTGACACCAGACATCGCACAGGCACCAAGCAGAGAACATCTCAGCTGAAGTTCAAGTGGTACCACAAAGCAACCTTATTTCCCCAAAATAAACCAAGATGATCTCAAAATAAACCCAGATGACGTAAATTCGGCAGGGCAATTCAGACAAGCAGTAGGCACTAATTCTGACCAACCTCTCGGCTCCATCAAGTAAAGCAAAACCAGCTGCACTGCAGGCACCAAAGAGTTTCCAGCCTTTAAGATCAACAGAAGTACTCAGTACGATCCGATGCTTATCCCCACCATACAATTAAAGTTAAATTTTAACACATTTAGACAGCAGGATCTCAATGCCAATTCATCCTATTTGCAGAGCTGGCTGCTGCAGTCCTCTGGCCAACCTCCCCGCACTGAACGCGATCCAGCGCGCTCTTCATCCATGCTGGCACCCGTCACAGCCGTTGCTCCGTGCGCGTTAACCAACCTGCCCGGGCTGATGCCGGCAGTGCCAGGAGTGGGGCACTGAAGCACCACTTCGCAGTGGCAGCAAAGGGAATGCAAAGCAGAGATTGATGACCTTTGCAGGAGAGCACCAAGGAAGTAAATTACACTGTTCCCAAAATTCATTTTTTCTCAAAAATACCTGCCTGCCAGAGGGAAAAGCCTTCAAGGTTGAATTTAGCACTCAGTAAAAAGACCAGATTAAGCGTGCTGGAGGCCGCTTGCTGTTTCTCCTCCAGCAAGAGTGAAAAAGAGCAGCAAAGATCAGTCGGGCAGATCTCCTGCATGCCACTGAGGGGCAAGCGACCACCACGAAGGGCTGCAATAAAGTTCAGCTTCCCACCCCAGCCACTCCTTGGCACCTTTCTCACCGCCGCCAACAAGCCCACTACGATTCCCACCAGCAGGAGAGGCACCTGCCCATTAACAACTGGACTCCCGCCACCGACTCGCTCCGCTTGTGCCACCCTGCGCGGCGAGATAGCCCTGGCTGCCAGCCCGCCCGGGGCTCGGCGGCCCAGACCTGCGCCTGGCAGCTCCCAGGGCCGCGCCGCTCCCCTCTTCAACAGGAGGAGAAAGCATGGCCTTTATTCAGTGTCTGTCCCTGCCTCTCATTTGCTTGGGAAATAACCAGCAGGTAAACAACACCCAGCTAGCAATTTGCTTACCAACACGGAAAAACACCTCTACTTTCAACTTTTTTTCTTTACTTTTTTTTTTTTTTGGTTTGTTTAATTTCAGTGAGTAACAAAGACTTAATCCAGGCTCAATAAAGCACTGCAGAGCCTGGCTCAGCTCACTTTGGCTACAAGCAAATCAATAGCTTTCTTATATCTCTCTGCTCTGCTTGGGAGGGAAAAGGGGCCACTTCTTTCCCAGCCAAGACATCTGCACAAGGCATCTATGTGCTGTGAGCCAGGACCCCTCACGGGGAGAGCTGAAAAGAGATGAAAGAGGGCTTTGGCACAGCAGAGCCGTCTCCTCTCACCCTCATCTCTGCTGGCACTGCCAGCACGTTTCATGTGGGAAAGTTTTCAACCCCAGTTTGGCCTCCCAGCCACCATCGGTTCTGTACTGGTTAGTTATTCACGGTGGGGTGGAAGGAGGTGGCGGGGAAGCCACTCGGAGCAGAGGTTCAGATGCTGTAGGTAGGACTGCACAGGCCTCCTGTTCTACCCAGGCAGCTGCTGACAGAGCTGCTTATTCTGCACATCCGTATGCTTAAAAAAATGAGGCTCAGAGGCGCTGGGAAGGAAGCATGCAGGAAAGCCAGCCCTGGACTCGGGAACGCCTCAGTGCAAATCAATCAGTCCCTCTGTGCCTGCCTACCAGAAAAGGGTTTAGAAGTCAGTACAGAGATGAAGACAATATGGCCAAAACTAACACACCTGATAGTACAGACCCAGAAACACCTCAAGGAGATCAGCGGGCGCAATCCTTCCTCCCCTCCAGCACACAACAGGGACGTCGCAGCGCCTCAGCCTCCGAGCTCCTGCCCGGGCAGAGCCACCCCAGAAGCCAGTGCAAAACTGTCCCCGGTCACAGGAGGACTGCTGCGGGCAGAGCCTTCCCTGCAGCGGGGAGGATAACCGCCGAGCCCCCCCGTCCGCAGCAAACTGCCACGGGCATCGCACGCCTCCCCAGTGTCGCGGGTGCCAGGCAGCACAGCTCTGAGGAGGCAGCTCGGTACAGACCACAGCCCTAACTGCTAACCGCCTTGCCAAAGGAAAGCCTTCGATAGGTGGCCAGCAGACGGGCACGGGTTAGCACTGGTTCACTTCCAGCCCGGGTGAAGTGTGCCCCAAACCCCCCCGTAGGTCACAGGTGCATTCACGGGTGGCTGCGGTTCTTGGGGAACAGCAAGACATCCAAACCAGCACCTCTGCGAACACCCCTGGGCTGGGGAGCTTTGGCCTCTCCAAGGTGAGCCTGGCCCAGCCTTCCACGTCCACCCACGGGGCATCCCTGGGCTGCCTCCCGGCTGGCCCTGGGAAAGCCCAGCTCCACGCAGCATGCTCTGTCCTGCAGAAGGGAGCTGACTCCAGCAGAGCAGTCACCAGCTACCCCAGGAGTAAATCATAAAGCCCACAACTCTCTAATATGGGTTTGTGTGAACTCTTATTTTAAACATCAACAGAGCTGTGTCAATTAGATTAGGCTCTGCCTTGTTATCCATCATGTTTACAGTACATGTGAATGCTTTCTAAGGAGCAGACGCTTTTCAAGTTTAATAATTCAACCGTTTAGAATTGAGCAGTGAAAGACCCTGCACACAAAGAAATAAATGCACGCACAACAGAAGCCTTTTTGTTGATTTTCAACTTCTTTTCCTTTAAACTACCAAGAATGCCAGAAATGTTTGCCGCTGAAGAAGTGACAGACAAAGAGGACGTCTAATAGACGGAAAGCATTTGGAGAAGGAAAAACAAAACCAAGACGACCCTCAAACATATTCTTGCGGGACAACTTCTGAAAACCACATGAATAAGTAACACAGGCTTCCCTTGAAACAACAGCAGCAAGAGCCTCAATGGAGGACGTCCTCAGGACTTGCTCTCTGCTGCAGATCAAATGCCACACAAGCAGGAAACAGCTGACAGGCAGCTCAGCTCGCCCCAGTTACAGACAGGGCCCTTGCCATGAAGGGCCTCCTCCTCACTGCAAGCAAACCCTCCTCCTCAGCTCTGCTCTCCGCACTGGCAACCAGCCTCCTCTGCCCCTTGAAGGAAAAAGGCAAAGCTGGCTTTTGTGCGCTCTGCCGCGCAGCCCAAAGGAACGCACGGAGCCGGCACGTCGCAGGGTGCCCAACCTACGCGCTCTCTGCAAGGATGTTCCGCGGCACGAGCGCAAGATGGAAAGGCACAAAACACCTGACGGCCAATCTTGGCTCTGATAACACCTTCCTGGAATATGTCACTTAAGGTCGCCAAACCTCAATCCCTCCATCTGTTTTTTTTTTTAAAAAAAAAAACCCAACCACCACAAAACTGTGAACAAAACTTTGCCATTGGAAGGGCTAAATGGAAAACACCTGTAAAAAAGATTTTCCAAGTGTGACATGCACTCTTTGTACTCATTATTATCAGGGCTTGGACTATGAATTGTTCAGAGCGTGAACTATTTGCATTATATGTTGAAAATAGTACAGCCTGTTGTTAGCGCTCCGTGGACAACGTTTTCTACACACCCATCTCATCATCTCAGTCATTTACACCATGACTAGTTCTTCTACATTTACTCACACATGACCGCGTGAGTTTGGCATTTACTGCATTATCACTACAGAGACATTACTGTAGGGGACAAATTAATTACCTATGCAAAGCAGGCTAAGAATAGTCAGCAACATACTGTACCAGTGCAATGCTAGACAAAGCCTCAAACAGAACTTCCCTCATGTGGAGGATTACAGGCTCTACCCACAAAGGACTCAAGTGTCTTGCCTTATCTTTATTCCATTTAAAAGGAAACAGACTTTCCTGAAAACCTGATAGAAACATGCCTTTACAGAACAAATGCGAACGGATTAATGCACTTATCAGCAGTAGGCTTGAGGGGAGGAAAAGACATATTCCTCCTGCTGCCTAGATATTCCAAGATACTTTTAATTAAATTATAGAACATCATTAGCTAATGAAATATTCGGGCCCATCGTTACACAACCCTCCTCCTCCTGCTGCCTTGCAGACCCCCACGGTCTATGAATCCACACAAGCCTTTCAAAGGCAAGACATGGGGACTACAAAGGGAGTTGCGAAAGAAAAACCTCACCACTCTTCCTTCCTCTAAGGCCAGCCATGCTCGCTCACTCCGGGTTCTGGGAAACAGAGCTCTCCTTAGGTAGGGGAATATTCAGAAGGAAACTCGACCATGTTAGCAGCCTCATTAGATTCCTTTCATACACAAACCTGAGCAGCACAACTGTCTGAGCCCAAAGGGCAAGAGCTCAGCCACGCTTCTTTCCTGCTCCTGAGGATGCATGCAAGCACACGCACCCCCTGCGCACCCCTCGCAGGCAGCGTCGGACCCCCCAGGGGAAGCAGAGACCCCTTGCACTAGTCCAGTAAGCGTCTATGCAGGCAGAAGGTATCAGAAATTGTTTGGGTTTAAAGGCCTTGTGCTGGCTGAGGAGTTTAACAAGTATATATCGAAACGCTGCCTTGCCAAGTTCCAGATCGTCCGTGTTAAATCCTGGGAGCAGCCAAGTAAGAAATGGACCTGCAGACAAACGTGTCTCAGCGTTTTTCCCCTGCCTCGCCCTCTCCATTAGCCAGTGCATGTTTGCTTTTGCTTCTGAACTTCGCTTCTCTGTGTAAACAGTCTGCTATGAGAGGTATTTGCTCAGTCCACAAGTTTCCTGCATTTTTGTCCAGCTCTAGGGCCTGACAGTCGGGCATTTCCAGCTCGGAGGCCCAGGCTATGAAAAACAACTTCAGCCCAGCAGAAGCGATGCATCACCGGGCACCAGAAGCAGGCACCCTTCTGCACACCGTTACCTGAGCATCGGAGCGGACGTCGGGGATGCTGCGGAGGACTCTGGGGTGTCAGAGCCAAGGGGGACCCCGACCTCTTCACCCAGGAACAAAGACGCCCAAAGCACCGTGTCCTCGAAGCCACGCTTTAAAAGCGTCAAACAGCTGCAAAGCCACGGTACGGCTTTCTCAAAGCTCTCCTGCCCGCCTACCCACCGCCAAAGAGACTCTGCCCCTGGTCATGCTTTGTAGGCAGGCCAGCTCTGAAACTCGGCCCATTTAAAGTCAGTTTTTATATAATCATCTTTATTCTACATGAGAGCTTTACACCACACCCATCACCACGTTCCCTGGATTTACGTGCTCAACCTATGTAAACGCAGCCATTTTCCCTTTTCCCAAGGCCTCTGATACCCATGTTTTCCAACTGCTTGCTTCAGCTCTGCACCGCACCGATCCTCAAAGAGCCTGTAACATGTCCAACATACTGACCAGCTTTCACTTGGAGCAGCACCAAGCACAACCAGTCCTCGGCAGGCTCTGGATGCAATGATAATACAACAAGGAACGCTCCAGTTCAACAAAAACCCAAGGGACGCAGACAGTTGAGCTGTTTGGATGCTTGGTGGATGGAGGTTATTAGCGCATTACAAACAGAACAGAAATTCAGGAAGCAGTTATCTCGAGAAAAGAAAGATTCATTTCCTTATGATGCTTGCAAATCACACTGCTAACTTCAGATTGGAAAAGCTGGTGCTCAGTAGAATGAAATTAAGCATGTTGGATCACACAGGACACCTGAGTGGATAATAGCAGAAAATTAATGGAAGCATATGTGCCTCAGGCAGAGGACTGGAAGACCAGCAAGAGAGCTGTGCTCAACTAAACTTCATCATGATAAATGAAACCTACTGAACATACTGCAAATGCAGAAATATGGTTATTAGATGTACACCGGAGGTTCAGTGTCTTAAACATTAATTGGTTTTCTCCAAGAGCATCTCTCCCAGCCAAGATAAGCACATGTATAGTCTCCTTCAGAGACAAAAGGGTACAGGGAAAAACAATCACAAACTTTTGGAAATCACTGGCCTCATACAAGGATTTAATCCCTGGATCACCTCCAAAGAAAACCTTCCAAAACAGCAAATGAAGTGGAACTGCAGAAATGAAGCAACCTGCCGCTTAACTCCTGTGCTGATGCTCAAGAGGCTGGTACTGCGGCAGGCTGCTGACCCCCAGGCATGGCAGGGCTCACCCTTCCCCACCGAGCAGAAACCCCGAGACAGGTCTTCCCACCTCAGCACCGTTATGGTGGGGTTCACGACGGAAAGTACACAGCGCTAGCACGGGACACAGACTCTAGCCACTTTTCTATCAACGTCAAAGGAAACCCATGCCCTTGTACCGTGTACCTGACTGCTGCTGCCACCCCTGCCATGCCGCCTTCCCTCCTCCACCAGAGCATCAAGTACTTTGCTTGCACATTTCCAGCAATCTGTTGTTTTCACCGATGCCAACTCTCTCCTTGCAAACCTAAATCTCTGAGTCTCCCTATGACTTGCCTTCACAAGAATGCTAATTAGGTCTTTACTACCCCCAGGCTTTCTGAAAGAAAACAGGCATCTGCCATGTGCACTCCCACTCCAGCTATGTTTTCCCACTCCAAATCAACAAAACAAGTGTGTTACTCGGTCAGTGACATGCAGAGGACGCAGCCAGCTTCGTAAGAAACCTGGGAAAGGAGCTGCATCACCCACCACATTTCAGGCTCCCAAACGCCGTGAGGAACATCCACCCTCCCAGAGGAGACCATGCCCCTCGTGAGAGGCTACACCACCTGGCTCACCGTGTGCTGGGTCCTCACTCCAACGGTGCCGGGTTTCCTCAGCATTTCCCTGAGGAACAGGCTGCTACCATACCTCTCTGCCCACGCACAGGCTTTCCAACCTACATCATACCCTCCCCAAGGCACCATGGTATTTTTAGCAAGAGGTGCCCAGAGCGAAAGGCGAGCTGCTTCCACCGGTTGGTCACATCGATGACACACACCCAGAACTGTCCTTCTCCGGCATGGCCCGTGCCCAGGGATGCCCAGGTTTTCTGGCCAGAGACCCTACGTACAAATGGCTGCCCTGTGACACCAGCTTGTTTCTCCAGCTCATTTTGGCTCTTTGCTCCTTCCTAAAAGGGAAAAGGGGGCATTTCCCAGGACCAGGCTGCCTCCAGCACTCACATACACATGAACAGCCACAGAATAACACGAGGAGGGGACTGCTGCAAGAGATCCATCTTCTGCACAGCTCTAAGACGACATAAATGCCTCGCAAATGCCAAGCCCTGCAGGTCCCAACTTCTGGCTCAATTACAAGAGAATACAGCACTCCCAGCCAGACTTAGGGAAGGTGTCATCATACTTGTACAGAGGAGCAAAACTACCCTTACACTGAAGGGCCTGTTGCCAACAACCTTTGATGCAGGAACAGGCACCCAAACACACTGACCAAGATAACCAGGCAAGTCACCCTGAACTGGAACACCACAGGTCTCCAGCTTCCAGGCAGGTGACCCACCTTGATGATGCTTCTTCTCAGCTTCCCAGTTCAGAAGATGGCTCACAGTCACCACTGTCCACCTCCAAAAAGGACTAGGAAGTCCTGTACAGCTAATCTGTATTGTACTTGGAAAGCAGAGAGCTGAAAGATAGGGGAATATACTCAGATAATAAGACTGTGGCACAAGTGGCTCCGAGGGAAGCATTTCAGGGCTTGAGAGATCCTTTAAACGCAGCATTTTCCAAGCAGGATAAATCCTAGACCATGTGGCGACACAACTGAGCTGCGTGCAGCTGCTGAGCCAGCTCTCTCTTTCTAGGGGCAAGACTAGTTCCCTACATAAATGGTCCTTTAAATTTTTTAATGCCAACTGCATGAATAGGACTTTTATGGATTCCTACAGTGACGCACAAAGACATCCTCAAAATTTCAGAGCTGCTTAGTAAGCCCACATGCTAGCTGCCTTCACTAGATAGTTCAGACCCCATACTAAGAGCAAAACTCTTTCTTCCAGGAAGCTTGTCTCACCAGGGATGTCCTGCTGTCCCCGAGAAGTCAGGATTTCTGGTAAAGTTTGGCCAAGCCCAAACAGACCAGATTTGGCAGCTTCAGTTCCCAGAGGCTGCACCAGACCCTGCTCCAGCACCGTCCCGCTCAGACCACTGCAGAGGGTGTCTTTGTCCACACACTGTGTCTCCAAACAGAGGCACAAAAGAAACGGAGATAAGCGTGTAATCAATAGGCCTCACCCTCGCTGCTCTCCTGCTGTCGCTGCTATTTTTCAAAGGGAACTTTTCCGTCCTCCCTCCCCTTCCACATCGCCTCCGCTGGCAGCCGAACCAACAGGTACGACCACGTGAAGCCGGATCGGGCAGACTGCTCTGCGGAGCCAACCACGTCCTGCTTTGGGAGAGCAGCCGGCCAGAGTTAGGCCATCTCCACAAGCTGCTTTTGCTGCTGTGACCAGGGCTCCTTTGCTGCAGCTGTGAAGCTGCCTTGAAGGTACTCTCCCACCCCCATGGACCCGATCCAGAAACATGACCATAAAACACTGTCCTGGCCCTCTGTAAGCAGCAGCTCAAGCCCCCACAGGAGAGGCTGTGAATCCAGCAACACCACTATGTGTAGTCCCTCCTGCTGAGTGCTGAGAAAAGACACACAGCTTCAAGGCATGAAGGGAACCAGTCCTGCTTCTCTTACAGCAGCCAGGGCACCAAAAACACCCCATGATGGATTTCCACGGTTATCTCTAAGGAATGCCTCCCTCTCCTGTTGCGGTACGAGAGGTTTACAGACTAGTTCTCTTAAAACTCCCTGATGCAGTCCAATCCCGCAGTATGTCAGTAAGCAGCCGGCTCTTACTCTGTGGCATGTGCTGCTGTTTCCAGCTGTGCTGCTTCTGCAGAGCAAGACAGGGGAGCCTGTGGCCTTTCCAGGACACTTGGGAGGTATGGTACTCAAAGAGCACCTGAGACGTGACCACGACAGGGAAGCATGAAAGAGCTGGATTTATGCGAAGGCTGAACAATCCCAACTGCCCGGCTGAAACTCCTCAAGGGATGGACACGAAGAGCACAACGACGGAGATAAAAGATACACTCTCAAACGCGCCAGTGTAGTTGAGACATGGAGAACAATCTGTACTGTGCTGTCAGGAAATCCTCTCCCTTTTCCATATTCATACTGTTCCAAAAACTCCTACATGACATCCCCTCTAGATCAGTGCAAAGCTATTACAGAACACGGGAAACACAGACAAAACCTTGAAGACACTCAAGCAGCACATTAAACCGGGCTGATGAATTATCCACCTGACTTTAATCCCCCTCACTTGTCTTCAGCAGCTCCCAATAACACATAGAGACCTCCCGGGACTTCTTCCGCTCGCCGTACCCTGTGTCTTTCACTGCAAAACCAGGCTCTCGGGACCGAAACTCAAGTTCTAGGGCATGGAAATACATAAGACAGCAAAAGAAGCAGCCAAGATCAGGCGCAACCCCTCATTTCTCTACGCTGACAACTGCATCTGAAGGAATAGCGCAGCGACAACCAACGGAGCCTGACCACGTACACGGGAAAACCCCACGGCCACGGCAGAGCAGCTCCCCAGCTCGCCCCGAAGACACGCTGTGAGCTTGCTCCAGCCTCGCTAGCCGTGAGCGCGACCCACAGCTGCCGGGCTAGCACACAGAAACCTGGCAGGGCGTGCGAGAAATGAAGAAAATCAATACTAGCCGGGTTGTTTGCAAATCTATTTCCCCCCTCACCTTCCTGGTCTCGCTGAGGACAGCTCATTAGGTGCCTGGAGAGCTGCCAAAAAGCGATGGGCCTGAGCAAGCGATGCTGCAGTTCTGCTGGAGAGATGCCTCACTGCTGGGACCCACAAACCGGATAACCGGCCCCCACCACAGCCTGCCCTAACCCTCTCACCAACCCCCTCCCCGGGACAGCAGGTGAAAGTGGTACGCGCAAGAGATAAAAAGGGTAAATATAATTCAGCCCAACATGCACCTGTCCTCCAGACAAAGCCTGCTCCCAGAAGCCAGGCTGTGCCTCTCAGCACACAAAGACGGGTCTAAATCTGTCTGTAATAGAGCTTTTCAGGCTGACTGAACAGTAATGTTCACAAGCTGCTCCCCTCGAGGGAATACTGTATCTTCCTCACTGCATTACCCCAATCAGAAAGATCAGTGAGCAGCTCAAAGGCAGTGGTGGAAGAGGCACCGCTGATGTGATTCCATTTAGAATCTATCAGAATATTTTATTCCTCCCTTTGAAAGCGACAGATTAGGTATTTCCACATCTCTTTGAAGTCTGGCAGAACAATTCACACCAGTGGACCAAACACCCCTTGCTCCTCATTCCTCTTGCTGTGCCAGGTACTGCAGATGGGAGAAAAGCCTCTTTGAAAGCCCCCCCAGAGTCACCCGAGGCAAAGCTACCTCTGCAATCAAAGGCTAAACTCCCAGCCAACGGGTAGCGATTTCTCTTCATCACAGCAAGCTTTATTTCCATTCCAGCTTCTTTATTTTCAGAAAGTCTCCGGGAAAATTAAGTGTGGTGCACCTCTATTCCAAAAAAATCTTTCCTTGGCAAGTGCTGGGTTCCCCCCTTTCTGGCAGACAGTGAAATTAAATGCAGCCTCCCTGTTTATTTCCTTCTTTCCATGGATATGCACATCCTTGCTGAGCTCTGGAAGCAATTTCTTAGTTGGGAAAAATTAAGAAAGATTTCTAGCTCCTACATAAACAATGGCTGGTGACAAAAAGGGAAAGACAAGGGTTAGATAATTTCTCACATTTCATTAAAGTGTCTCTCAGTGCAGCAGATCAGACAAAAAGAACAAACCCAAACAAACAGATTGAAACAGCTGACTACCAAAAGGGTACTGGGAAGATCGGCTGAGGCATCTTTCCATGCCCAGGACCAGAACCTCTTCTGCCAAGCAACTTCATCGAGCAGACAAACAAGGGTAGACTTTACTGTTCCACGGTACAGGTGCCTCCCAGCAAGAAGGTGCTCAGCACAGACCGATACTGCAAAAGCAGAGCCCAGGCTGCTGTACTTGCCAAATACACCTCCTCTGGTCTCGAGTCTGAGTGCTACGAGGGGGAATTTTCCCTCATTTCATGTGCAAAAGGGGAAAATAAGCAACTCAGTGTTTCCTCCAGCCCGAAGCACAAATTGATAGGATCATGCTGATCTAATCCAGAGGGCATTCCCCTGCAGATTATAACAGTCTCAAAGTAGGTCATGCTTGGGCTCGAGATTCTCAGCAAGCCCAACTCTGACATATTTCTAGAGCGTGTGTAGGTACATGTGTGTTTTTCCCTCTCCCTGTAGTAGCTCGCTGTGTGACACTCATAACCAGAAACCCAAATTAGTTCACAGACGGGTGTGAAGTCTAAGGGCTGGATGCCCGTTTGAAACGGAGAGAGACAGAGTTATTCCAGCCCAGTGACCCTCCTCTCAGCAGGCTGGCCGGAGCTGGCAGCTGTTAATGGCCAAGGGCATTCCTCCCACCCGGGGTTTCCAGGGGATTAGGGCTGGAATACCAACCAGCCAACACACCGCCTGCACGGAGCGGGGGAAGCAAGCACGGATGTGACCGGGGCCAGCGCCGTGCTGGCTGGGAGCTCAGCTGGCCAGGAGAGCAGGGGGGTTCAAACCAGGCCTGAAGCAACACGCGTTGAGATCTTGGTGTCCACGCAAGATCCCATTCCTCCCTCACACCCTCTGTTTCCACACCGGCTTCAGCATAAGCAGCTCATGTGGACACGACTGCCACTTATCCTCGCTTCGGGGACAAATGTTGGGCTAAGGCTGCTTCTCCGAGCTGTAGCTGGCTCCAGGCTCACCCTCCACCCAGCCAACCTGCTGCACATTTCAAGCTGGAACAAACCAAAAAAAAAAAAAAAGCGAAAAAACACCAACACCAAAACACATCAGGAGACCTTCGTGAACCTGCGCTTTGCACAACTACAATCAAGACTCCAGGTAGGGACCTAGAGGACCATTTCTCCACCTCAGCACCTCTTTATCTCTCCCCTTACCGCCTGAACACAACAGCCACACACAAGGCATCACAATCAACGTTTGCAACCAGACCCCTACAAAGCAAGGGCTAAGCACAGCAAGAATTTTGATTTGTCAGGACACGAGGGGAGCACATCCCTATTCTCCCTTCATCACCCTGGGACAGCTATAAAACAAAACAAAAACCCACCCGTACAGAATTGCTTTAACACCCATGCACTCGGAGCCCTTCCCGTAACTTTAATTTCAGATCCTCCCAGCTGTCACAGCGCTTGCCTCATCCTCTGAGGACTACAAATGGAGGCTTTCTTCAGGGTCCTGGACTGTTTATGTGCAGAGTGAGGAAGAGAATTGCATTTGCTGAGGCTATGAATGATTTATCATCGCACTGAATGCAAGAGGAGCGGGGTCCCAGGGCTCGCTGCACGACCGGAATCTCGCAGGCGGGCTGCATCTGCAGAGATGTTTGTGTGCGCTCTTCAAATCATCATTAACCATCAGGACCCTCAAGAGGAGCATTTATTTCCTTGGGATTGTAAGGGAGATGGCTGCTGAGAAAACAGCTGGGCAGGATTTAGCCCCATTATATCCGTCTGTCTTGTTCCGCTCTCCCACCCCTCCACCTCCCCGTTTAATTGGGTACAAAAATAGAGATAATAATGAAAATTTAAAAAAATAAAAGAGAGGGGGAAGTGCAGTACACAGCGCAGGCCAACTGTGGGTCACGGCTCCGGCTGGTAGAAGCATATGCAGCTGCACAGGGGGGGTTTTATATTTCCAAATACTCCCCCGCCCTCCTGGTTTTAGGTACTCATCCCATTCTCCAGATGATTTGCGCAGTGCTGTAAATGCAGGTGTTATAAATAAACAAAAATATGCCCGCGATGGCACGCAGCTTTCAGCTAGGAAAATGGGCATCAAGTATTCTTAATGAAATGGTTTTGCATTTCCCGGCAGTTCTGCATTCTCTGGAGACAGGGCAATTAAACAAATACATGGAGCAAGAGCCCGGCCTCGACTCCATCTACGGGAGTTTTGCCACAGACTGAAAGGAGGCAGGAATGCCATCCCATGGACCTCCCCCAGCCAGCTACGCAGACCGTAACTTAATATTATGCCTCCCGTTAAGGGTGTGATTCCAAGAGGCAACCATATTTAATACGGCACTCTGTGTCTAGGGATAAAGCAGGATGGAGCCAACCATCAATCCCTCTGCTTCTCTTTCCTTGTAGGATTACACAGGCCAACCCCACCGCCACAAAGTATTTATAAAGTGGGTTTTTTAGTTCTAGATACCGCAGACTTTTTATAGTTATTATATTCCTGTATTTGCCGAGTACCATATTTCCATGTGCATAATCCTCACCTCAGAACCACTCATTAAAGTACTGCTCCCTTGAAAAACAGTCCTCAGATTACACACAACTCGCTCGCTCTCCTTCCCAACAGCTATGCATCCCACCAGTTATCCCAGCAAAGGCTCCCCACAACCAGGGAGAAGGAAACCTGAGCAAAGAAGAGGGAGGACCAAGCTGGGGACGAGCAGCCCTGGAGTAAACCTCCCTTTTTTACTACACCCCCTGCACAGCACTTGAATCATTTCCTCCTTCCTCCCCAGGCAACCCGTGGATTAGATGCATGAAAGTACAGCAATTACCCTCTTCAATTACCCTAAAGACTCAGGAAGAATAAATTGTTTGCAATGGAGAGCCCTCTCGCCTGCTCCCCATGCAAAGCCGCACGCTTCCTCCATCTACAGATAACCTACAGAAATCTGTACGCTTTGCAGACCAAGACCATCACTAAGCAGTCAGCTCTAATTTCCTTGGAGTCCTCCAAACGCAGCATCGTGGCTCATACGCAGTTATCCGCCACTGCCTTTGGAGGCTTCGTTTCTTCTCTCCCCCTCCCCAACACGCAGCCCACGTCTCGCAAAACGCAAGCGGGAAGAGAAGGGAGCAGCAGAACTTCTCTCCGAAACCACCTCTTCATTTCAGGCTCTCGGATGCGGTGCGGCACCAGCCTGGAAAAGAAATCCTTGCTCCCCGCAGCCCACCGCGCTTCCCAGGGCTGTTTGGAGACACAGCACCAGACATCAGCTGACACTAGCAATTACACCCAAATAGCAGATACAAGGTCTGTTATCGATCTGTTCCTAGAGGGAAGGACAAGCTATCCAGTAAAAAGGGGTGTCACGTTATTAAATTCTGAAAGGATAATAACCCAACACAGAGGGCACAGCTGTTACCGGTACACTTCAGGCTTCGCTTCCGAGCCTGACAGGGAGCAAAGATCATCAGAGCGCTTCAACGTTCAGAGACAGGCCTAGAAATTGCAGGAATAAATTAACATATCCATATCCAAATCACTGGGCTAAGGGGGCTGCAGTTCTGCTGGCAAGAACTGGCCTTGCGCTGCTGCCAGTCGCTCCCAGCAGCTGCTTTAACCTCTTGTGAGCTGGGACCACAGTGCTCGAGCAGAAAATCAAAACGGCTTCCACCTCTCCCAAGCTCTACAGCTTTGCCCCGGAGCAGGAATTTTAACAGCAAAGACTTGCAACAGCCCGTGGGAAAGGAGCAAGGGAGGATGATTCTCTCCTGCGGTAACCTGAGCCCGATGTCCCGGTGAAGAACAGCGACAGACAGCTCTGTGCAAAAGCCCGGATCAATTCTGCTGCAAAAAGAAAACATGGCTCAGGTAAGCGAACAAGCCACGGCCTTTCAACATCAGCAGCTCAAAAGAATGGGAGAGTTTAACCAAGCTGCTGCTGAAAAAGAAAAGAACCAGGAAGAGTTATCGATTTTTATGAGCTTGGAGTCTAGAGACCCATAAATTATTCGCAAGGCAACAGAGATGGTGGATTTCTTGGACATTTCAGTGACGCACCACACAGAATTACGAGCTCAGATATCTGGCCAGACTGTCCCACAATCGAGCCTTTATAAGCAGCAATAGCGATCTCCGAAACGGGTGCCTGAACGTGTTACAGGCCACCACCCCGGTAACAGCTTTGCAGGGCACGCCAGGGGTTACAGGCAGAGCCGGACAGACAGAACCACGACAGGCAAAGGGGATTTTCCACCCCACTGCAGACAGGAGGTCTCCCTGTCTGCATTAACAAAATTACAAACGTAATACCGCGAATTAGTAGTGAAATGCACCCGCATCCCTGCCCAAACAGATTTGGCTGAGGAATCCAAGTCCCTCCAATCATCCTGAAAGGCATTTGGAAATCAAGGTGAGAAGAGGCCTACAGATACCAGTTTTCATCTCAGATATAAGTCTGGGCGGAAAACTCAAACTTCAGAGCTGTGCAAGGTACTGCAGCTTCATCACAAGCCTCAGGTGCAGCCTCTGGCAACTCATCTCTCCAGGCCCCTTTGTAAAATGGAAAGCAACAACTTTCCTCCCCTTGTGAGGGAAATGCATTGATGCACCCAGATGCAAGAGCAGCAGAGGCCAGGCAGCGCCTCAGATGATGAGCTCGCCTGCACAGACCCTCACAGCCACAGCCAACCTCCGACGCCGAATGAAAGCGGCCCCTTAGATTTGCAGCACTCAAAGCACCGGGGGACACCAGGGATTATCCCATCACACGGCCAGAAAAGACCAAAGAAGCGCTGCAGAGCACGGCTGGCCGGGGCTGAGCCGGCCACTGCCTTCTGCTGGCTCCAGTAACACCAAGCCCCGGTCCTGGCTGAGAACTGGGGAGTCTCTGGTTGAACCCAAGCCAGGTGCGACCCCACAGCACGTACAAGACCTCGGCACTGGAAAGACTCTTGTTTAAAAAGCAGCGGATTGGAAACTTCATACCAAGATAAGTTTTTATGAAATCTAGTGGAGGAAGATCAATATTTTCTTTTGTTAAGTAAATCTGGCCACTGTGAAAACACTGGAGCAGCAGCTTAGAAGACAGATTTTCTGTTTATCCACACCACCAGAAGCAGAAGCAAGAACAAAGGCAGCTGCCCTTACCCACCACCCTGACACGAACCTCATCCAGGATCCTGAGCCTTTAACTCGCAGAAAGAGAAGCGTAAATCTCCCCGTGCTTGTGCAGAAAGAGCTGGAGGTTTTAAGAAGTGATGGAGGGAAAACAAGCCATTTCTCTTTCCCGTCCCCAAATCCCAGGGACTTGGATGCCTGGCCAGTTGCCCATAACGGCACCTAACCCCAACGCAGTGTCGCAGCCCTGAAGACACCCAAAACCCTGCAGGTCTCTGCGGAGCCGAGCGTGGGTTTCCAGCCCAAGCCCCGCGGTACTCCGCAGCGAACACGGCAAGCGCCCGTTATCGGAGGCGTGCTGGGGGGAAGGCTTTCGTGCTGAGCCGTCTCACACTAATGGCCCCACAGCAGGATCTGGCAGGCAAAGGCAGCCCCCAGATTTAGCCAGCGCCGCTTGAGTTTCAGATGGTGCAGAACAGCACATTGATCCATTTATCGTCTGGAGGTTGCCATGGAGACCACAAGTCATTCCCCACCATCGCCACCCCCCCTGCGGACCCCCCCACTGCTTTTCAATTGATAGCTGGGCACTGGGGAAGCATTTGCAGCACCGTGGAAATTAAATCCACACTAGAGGAGCAGGGGATTCAGAGCCGACACGGCCAAGGGACCTCAGCTTGAGGCAGTCTGTCCCACTCTTCCCCACTGAGCAAGTCCAAGCAACGAGTCGCTCCGAGTCTCTCGCAGAATTACTGGAAATTAACAATAATAAAGTGAGATTTTAATGCCTCTCCGTGGGTTCCCCTCCGACACAGTAAACGCTCACAAGGTAGCGGAGAGGGAAAGCTTCCCACTCTGCAAATGCATGGGCCACAACAGGCTTTGGAGCATCCTGGAGCATTAACCCCACTGGCCCCGAGCACCAGCAGGCTCCTGCCGTCCCCGAGAAGGGTCGCATCCAGGAGGAATGGCAGTTTTCTGCTCTTCATACAGTAGATCCACCAGGGAGGGTTCACAGCTGATCCTTTGCTGAAGGGAGCACAGCATCAAGCAAACACACAACTTCGGCGCACTACAAGCGGCACGATGAGAGAGGGGAGATCGAGCAGCTGAACCGACTCGGGCGACTGAACCTGAGCTCAGCCTCCAGCCAGCTGCTGCTGCTGGGAAAGTCACTCCTCGCTCCATAGAAGACACATGAGCCACCACCTCCGGGGGCTGTAGAGCAAGACCAGACCTGTGCACATCTCAGTCCCACCTGTCAGATATACATTCCCCAATCTCTCTCCCAGGAAGCAGAGAAAGTACCTGATCTTCCTTTGGGGCGGATGGCCCAATGCGGTGCACAGCACAGCCTCCCCGCACACCTACGCAGTCCAGGCTCTATCACCACAAAGTATTTCAGGTGCCACTGCTTAGCACTGTCACTTACCAGAAGAAGACACTATCACACTTCATTTCGCCCACCCCATGTGGGATAAAGAAACACCATCACGACAACCTGAGGGAAGTTTTCAAATCTTAGTGCTTAGGTTTTGGCTTTTAACTCCACACACAGCCACCCAAGCAAGCCACCTGCTTAGACAGAAAAGCTGATCCCATGTAATTCCCTTGCATTCCAAGGAGCTGCTGTGCAGGTGCTGCACTTCTTACTGGCTCATTCCCTGCACCACGTGCAAATGTGAAAGCTTGGTGCTGGCTTTCCCCAAGGCTCCAAAAGAACATTTCCACAAGCACCTCTTTTAGGAGGGCAAAGGAGATGACCTCTGTACCACGCACAGAGGAAGAGCTGGTGTCGAGGCCCCCTCCAGCGCCGTGGGTTGCTGCCAGAGGAGCCCAGCAGCCAGAACCAACCCCAGGCGCTGGAGCATGAGGACACAGGGCAGGTGGCAGAGGACAGAAAGGCAGCTGCAGGCTGAGCGCCTTAAGGGAAACTCAAGAAGCGTGGTGTAAATACTGTATGCACCCGGAGCCAGAAAGCTCAGCGAGGGCTGTGTGTGGCATTTCCTGAAGGTTACCTCTAATAAGTGCTGTCAGCCTGCCAGCCTTCGACTGTCTGCTGAGTCCTTCTGCGTGAAGCACAGCGCTGCCTGGACCTCTGTGGCATTGTCACAATCTGTGACAGCGAGAGCTTAAAAAACAAAATTCCTCCCACGCAGCACAGATGAGGCAGGTGTAGCATATCGGGGCAAGCAAACCCACCAAAATCCAGCAGGGTGGAAAGGCTCCCCCCTTCCTCCTAACGCCTGGTCGCAGAGCTGTTTGCTGAGCGTTGCCCATCTCCCAGTCCAAAGCGCAGGACAGGGGTGGTGAGAGCCAGCCCCCACGCGCCGGTGGGGAGGCGAGCGGGCGGCCGCCGCCGGTCCCGCTCCGCAGCCCTGGTGCGCACGCAGCTGCTCAGCCCACCCGCCACGCGTATCCGGCACCGGGGTCGGGTGAGACCGCGGCTGTGCCACGCCGCTCGGGCCAGTGCCCTCCGGCAGCAGCAGTTGGGGTGTTTCACCGCCCGCCTCCCTGTGCGGAGGCACAAGTGTTTTGTCCTACCCTGTATCAGAGCAATCGGTCAGTGGAGTGGGAGTACAGCAGCGGACGTTTGTCTGCGTTTATTTACTAGCTGCCACCAGAGAGATTATTCCAGCCCTCCCCGCTTGTTTGCTGCTCCTCATTCACTGGGAACGGACCAGGCACCTTTCCCTATTCCTGGGCCTTTTCTGCTTCTCAGGCTCGAGGTTACTCACAACTTTTAGAGACTTTCCAGTCCCATGCTCACAGCCCACTGGTGAAGTGGGTCTGCTCTCTGCTGTTCTTCAAATGACCTGCCAAGCTCAGTATAACCCAGAACCTTGCAATCAAGCTGCGATCGGCACCGGTCTCTCCAGCCCGGACACAAAGCTTTTCAGCAAAAGCAGCAATGCCCGGCCTCTCTCGCTAAGCCTCCGCAGCCCTCCCCTTCCACCCCTTTCTTCTTCTTCGTCTTCTTTTCCTGGAGAACCGCTCCGAACACAGCGCTGGAAATAAATTATCACCAGCAGTACCTAGGCAGTACGTGTCAGATAACAGAAAACACTGCAGTTGTGAGCAGGGAAGAACTTGGGAGATCTGTCACTCTAGCAGGGGGGAGCAGGGAAGGGGAAGGAGGAAAAAAAAAAA